>JAGKTI010040311.1:0-10423 GCA_018397915.1 Birgus latro
AATTCCTCAGTAATTTCCCTAACTCTGTCAATAAGTACCCTACCATAAATCAATGATAGTTCCACAAATTTTGACCTGGTCAGTTCCAAGGTTACTCAACATTTTTGCTTTTTTCATGGAACGTCTACTCAACAGCGAGGGAATATTGCAGTCCACAACATCAGTCACAATGGTTGCACGCATATTTCCAATGTAGCAGGGCAGAGTAACACGTTTGAGGGAGGAAACTGTGACACCATCAGCAAAAATAAACGTTGAGGATGACGCTTCTTCTTTTATAGCATCACGTTCGTAATCAGTGAGCTCACTTAGATAGCAATTGATCCATTCAACTCCACATACAGTTGTAGAACACCCTGTGTCTAGAATAGCACATCTCTTACATTCTTCTATTAGAGTCTGTAACCTACCTCTACTAGCGGCATCATCCACATAGCCCATAAATAACGACAGATGCACTGTTTCAGAATTTTCTTCTTGACTGCCGTTGTTTTCGTCTACATTCAGACAGTCACGTGCCCAGTGAAATCTAGAATCACATACAAAACACCTCGATACCTTTCCGTCAGACCCAAGTGGGTTCTGCTCCTGCCGGTGGATGAACTTTGGGGAATTCTAGCAGAGACGGTTGAACATCGGCCACTACCATGATGTTGATCACGTATTGCACCACCCTGCAACATTCTCCGTCCTCGTCAAGTACCTCTAGCATAAAACGTTTCCTCACCCTCAACTTCGTCACTCCAAAATGCTGGTTCGCCTTTCACCTCCCGGGCGGACACAGATGCCTCATTCTGCCTGCCAATTTCACCAGCAAAAATACGATTCAGGACAGATTTCGTATTTTTGTATGTCACCTCAGTTATCGCGGACATCACTAGTTGTTGCTCACTGTCTGAAAGTTTGCATGCAGCTAAGAGCATAAAAGCCATCACAGAATTTGGTAGTTCCATGTCCTGCTTTGTAAATTTGAAATAAACATGCTCAAATTCTGTCACGAACTCACGAATGTTCATATCAGCGGCTCTTCTGAAGTTGTACAACTCATAAAATGATGCAAACTGTCGACGTCCTTTGTCCACGAGAAATAAACCGTCTAATTTTTTCAGCAGGGTCTGAACACCATCCTTCTGCTTCAGAACATCGGCATCAATCTCCGAAGACGCCACCCTCGCTCTTCCAGACAATGACAGGTGAATAGCTAAGGCTTGTTTTTCTTTCACCAAGTCTGTCAGTTCGCACCAAATGTCGATGTCTTTTTTCCAGCTCTCATAAGCAGAATTATTTTCAAGTTTTGGAGGCCACTTGGTCGAACACGATGCCATTTTTCGGAACCACGCTCTGCTACCAGTGTCAGACTAGGCAAACCACACTCACCGGCCTCACAACGTGAACTGCCTGCCCAAGGTCGCCGGTTGCATACCACAGGAACTTTCCGATGACATCAGCACTCGTGACTTAGCAGGTGTGTGTGCGCACACACACTAACAACAATATGCACTAACAATATGGACTAGAAAATTGACTCACGTCATACTTGAAGTTCTCTCTCTCTCTCTCTCTCTCTCTCTCTCTCTCTCTCTCTCTCTGTCAGTCAGGATATATATATACTATTATCTTATCAGTTAACTTCTTTACAGTTTTTGTGGATAAAATGATTTTTATTTATTTAGTACTCACATTCTAAAAAACAACAGCGAAGAAAAGAAATAAATACTTCATTAGGAAGAGAAACAAATTCAGCAGTTTGGCTAGATTCTGGACAATGGCTTTTCCAGTTTGCATGGCTTTAGCTCCATGATGACAAATAAATAACTTTTCCATTGTTTTTATTATTTTTAGGAATTCAAAGCTAGGTTTCATCTGCTTTTCATTTCCCCTGCTAATTGCACCAATCCATGTTTCTTCTTTGATGCCTTTGAACTGAGAAAGTCATAATGAGGAAATTTTTGAGCTATGAATCCAACAAAATACTTTATGCCCTCCTGCTCAGTAACTTCTAACCCTCTAACTTCTACATCCAGGTTGTCTGAAATATTTTCTTTGTCCACACCCTCTGCCTCTGGTTCATCATTTTCGTCTGACAAACAAAACACCATTGCAGACAGGGTCAGTTCATGCTGGAGCTTTTCTTAGCCATCCCAAGACAGTGGAGCATGCTCATAATTGAAGCTGGGAAACGATCCTCCTGACATGTTCACATCATTTTTTTTTTCTCTCCACATTTTGTTTTGACCCCTCAAGTAAACTATTTTTCCCTGAGATGTGACCTAAACGGAAGTTTTACAGCAACGGGAGATGGATGCTGATAACATTCTCCCATTTCTCTGAGGCAAACAAAGAAGTGCTCCAGCCCGTCTTGATTCGATATGTATGTTAATATGTAGGAGATGTTGTACTGATTCTTCAACATTTCCAGAAACTTAGGCAAAGTCTTTGATATTATCAGTCCTTTCTGGAAATGGTAAAGATCTTTACTCCCCCTTACTCTCATTGGTTTTGTTGTGCTTAGCGCTTCAGTGTTTTCTCTTGCGCTACTATATGTAACCCATGTACTTTTCTAGAATTTGCATCCCGTGAAACACGGGAACTGAAAATGCTGTGGTTGGCTAACCATCTTAAACACTAACCATCTTATGCTATACTAGGGTAACAATAAGATAACCTTCTTATGCTATGCTAGTCTAACCATCTTACACAAATAATAAGCTATACTTGGCAAACTACGTTACTTGTTAGCCTAACCATCTAACACAATAACCATCTTAGGCTAACCATGTTACTGCTGACTGTCTTATGCTGCGTTTGACTGACAGTTTTACAGACTAATTATCTAATACTATATATATCCATCTTGCACATCAACCATATTACACACTAAACAGATTTACTGTGTACTTCTAATTAGTAGCACATCTACTCTTGTCATCGTAATATAATTTAACTAGTACGTTTATGACTTACCTTTCGCTGATGGGAGCATATTATTATTGGAAACTGAGGTAGTAAACGAGTCACAGCTCAAACCGAGTGATTAGGCTACATAATGTGAGCCACATTTTCAGTTCATACGGGATATTGCATGTATGGATAATTAGGAGGGTAAAGTTAAGGGGGGCTTCCCATGAAAAAATTGTAAAAAATCATGATTTTCTGAAAAATTTCCTCTGATACTATCGGTCATCAGCTATCTTACTGCCAAAAATTAAGGCTGTACCTCCATTTTTACTACGTAAAAAAAAAAAAATGTAGTGCTGCTCTTGGATGTCTGCCCTTTTCTCTCCATCCTTCTTTCTTTCCATCCTCTTCTATCTGTCTTTCCTTCATTCTTTCCTCGTCCTTCTGCCTACGAGTGACTACACTCCCTCTTCTGTCTTTCTTTCCTCCTTTTTTTCCTCTTCCTTCTGCCTGTGGGTGACTCTGCCCTGAGTGACAAGTCAAATGGTTTCCTGTACTCCTGGAGACCATTCACTATGCTGGATGGTAACATTATAACCAAATTATGGTGCCTGGTGGTTTAGTGGGTAATTAAAGCACTCCAGTCAGATTGAGCTTGTGTAGGTTTGTATCCAAGGAGTGGTTGGGGTTTATTGCTCGCTTCTTGCCACTCAGGGTCACTGTGATCTTAAATGTTAGGATCAACTTGCCTAGCCCCGGGCTCCTACACTCATCATGGGGCGACACAGGGTTGGATGATAGATAGATATATAGATAGATAATATGTATATAATCTCTGAGGTGATAGATAATTAAATAGTTACTTTTTACTTTCGCTACTTGAGTACTTCATGAACAATGTACTTTTTCACTTTTACTTGAGTACATTTAACTTTTGTTGCTTCTACTGCTAAGGCTGCAGTGCACGTGGATGGCAAACTGAGTGAATCTTTCCATTTGAAGGTTGGATTGAAACAAGGATGTGTTATGTCTCCATGGTTGTTCAATCTGTACATGGATGGGGTTATAAAAGAGATACAAGGTCGGGCAGTGGATGTTGGAGCGTCCCTAGTGAGAGAGGGGAGTATTTGGAAACTCCCTGTACTGTTGTTTGCAGATGATACTGTGTTGTTGAGCAAAGACGAAGGGGAGCTGCAAGGCTTGGTAGATGAGTTTGGGAGAGTGTGTAAGAAATGGAATCTAAAGGTGAATGTAGGGAAGAGTAAAGTGATGGTCTTCGAGAGAAGTGAAGCCAGTGAATGTACAGTGAGATTGGATGGGTAGGATATGGAGAATGTGAGTGAATTTAAGTACTTGGGCAGTGTGATGAGTAAGGATGGTAGTCTGGAGGGTGAAGTGCTCGAAAGGGTGCAGCAGGGAAGGAAGGTTGCTGGTTCATTGAAAGCAGTGATAAGAAACAGGGAGGTGAGCATGGAAGTGAAAAAGTTGTTACATGACAGTATTGTGATACCAACTCTAACATCTGAAAGTGAAGCTTGGACCCTGTTGGAAGGACAGAATTCAAGAGTGAGAGCAGTGGAAATGAGGTATTTGAGAGGAGCGTGTGGAGTCACATGGAGAGACAGACTAACAAATGAGGAAGTGAAGGAGCATTGTGGTTTGGTTGAGGACGTGATAGGAAGCGTTAGGAGAAACACGTTAAGGTGGTTTGGGCACGTGGAGAGGATGGAGAGTGAAAGACTGACGAGGAGAGTGTATGTGAGTGAGGTGGAGGGGGCGAGAGGGAGGGGGAGGCCGAGGATGAGATGGAGGGATGGAGTGGAGAGATATATGAGAGAGGGGGGTATGAGTTGGGAGCGTGGTAGTGAAATGGCAGGGGACAGAGTGACATGGAGGTGATTTGTTTGTGGCCACCCCATGCGGGATTGAGGCGTCTGGCAATAGATAGATAGATAGATAGACTTCTACTTGAACTTTGAGTAGTATTTTGTCAGTGTAACAATATTTTTACTTAAGTATCAAAGAAGGGTACTTTTTACAACTCTGCCGGTAATGCACGCTCAAACGAGTGGACCCAGCAGCCCAATTTTTGGCTTGGAGATTCACATGACCTGCAGTTCGGACATAGGCAATGTGAGGTTGACCTCTGAGGTCATTTGAGGTCGCCAGTTGTGGGTCGTTTGAGGTCACCAGTAATAGTAAACAAGTGCACACATATGCTGGGCGTTAGTCTGCAAAAGCTGAAATGGTAAGTTCCAGGACCTCATTATCCCACTGCAGAAGCATAAGAGGTACATTGTCTTTCTGGAGTAGAAAGAAGATTGAACTAGAACAAATAGGATTAGAATGTTCGCCTTTTTGGCCTGGCAATGCCGGGTACCCCTGTTAGTATATATATATGTACACACACACATTTACACAATAAACTCAACTGTCTGTCATTGCAACAACTGGCTCAACGCAAGATCCGCTGCTTTTTGCCTGGCTGTATTAACTACTGTGCCCCGACATTTTTTTTTTTGGCACGGCAGGCCTCTTATTATGATTATTTCCCCAAATACCCTTATTTCAAACCTTCATATCTGGGAAAGTATAGCAGTTAGGAAATACATTGAAGACCATATTACTCACCAACTCTTCTTGCGAATGAAAACATCCCCAGGTCTGCAGATGGTTGTGTCGATGAGTAAGGACGTGAAGAAGATGAGTAACTTTTGGCACTTGATGCTGGATGTCTTTGTGTGTGTGCAAGCGGCCCTGACTTTGGCTTCGTCCTCAACATGATAACATCTTTACTACCAGATAAACTAGACATGCTGGTATCCAGGGCACGCCTTATGGCACTATCATTGAGCCCTTTCATAGTATCCTTGGAAAGAAGCTCGACAGGGGTGGATGAGGCAAGGGGTCCGAGTGAGGGGGGAATGGAATTGGATGGGAAGTTTTAGAAAACATCGCTCAGCACCAGGCTGTCACAGAGGAGTCTGAGGTATGCTTGTGCAAGTTGGCAGGAGTCTCTCCCTCCCCATTGGTGACAAGATGAAGTGGCGGCCACTTCCAGCTGTGGTGGGAATACATTTGTGGTTCCTACCAACACCCAGTGGGCTCTCTCAACCTACTGTATTTTGCGTTGGTCCTTACCAACAGCCGGTGCGTATGGGCTGAATCGAACCAAGAAACAACAAGTGTTCCTATGCAATATCCGGCGGCAAAGCATATCATCCAGCTCAGACACAGGAGACACCCAGCGGCCGGGAAACCACTGCAACACTCCAGCCAATCAGAATGCGTTGTAGGAGCAACCCACCCGGCGCGCTGAGCCTCCTGTCGACATCTCATTCTCTCCTGTGGATCTCATATGGTGAAGCTGTATCTGTGCTCTCTGCTGTTTTGACCACATGGTGGCAAGACCTTAGTGCTGTGACTTACTCTGGCAAGTCAGTGAGAGCTCTTTGTTCCTGATTGGGCAGTACTGGGTGAGTTGATGGATGAATGGACAATGAGTATGATAATTTTGAAATGTTTGTGTGTGTGTGTGTGTGTGTTTTTTTTTTTTAAATGCAAGGAAGAAGGAACCAAAGGCCACAGGCCTGCATACTGTTCCTTCCAAGAAAAAGCAAAAACAATACAAAAGAGAGCCAAATTCAAGATCTGTTCATTTTGAGATGCCTGGACACACTGTGCTTGAAAGACTGGAGATCATAGGAAGTAGAAAATACAGACAGAGGAAGACAGTTCCAGAGTTGACCAGTTGCATAAATGAAGGACTGGGAGTAATGGCTAACTCTTGCATTAGAGGGTTGGACAGAAAAGGGATGAGAGTTTGTTGCTAGACGGGTACTACGTGCCCGTCGTAGAGGTGGAGGGATGCAAGCAGACAGTTCAGAGGAACAGTGACTGTTGAAGTAGCGATAGAACAGAGATAAAGATGCAACAGTGCAGCGAAGAGACAAAGGTTGAAGGGAATAAGAGGAGGAGAGTTTAATGAGACGAAAAGCCTTTGACTCCACCTTATTGAGAAGGGCTGTATGTGGGGAACCTCCCCACACATGAGAGTCGTACTCCATACACGGGGGAATAAAACCCGTGTATAAGGTCAACAACTGTGCNGGCGAAGAGACAAAGGTTGAAGGGAATCAGTAAGAGGAGGAGAGTTAATGAGACGAAAAGCCTTTGACTCCACCTTATTGAGAAGGGCTGCATGTGGGGAACCTCCCCACACATGAGAGTCGTACTCCATACACGGGGGAATAAAACCCGTGTATAAGGTCAACAACTGTGCAGGGGTAAAGAAAGTTCGGAATCGGCTTAGCACACCTAATCTCTTGGAAGCAGATTTCACAAGAGATGTAATATGTTCTTTCCAAGACAAATCCCGATAGAATGAAACCCCAAGCATGTTCAAGGATGATGCAGGACATAACTTTTCATTATTAAACATTAGTGGGTAATCCTGAGGAAGATTTTGTTGGGTTGATAAGTGTAAGAACTGAGTTTTTGATGCATTAAAAATAACAAGATTATTTTTACCCCAATCATAGATATGAGCCAGGTCAGACATTAGGTTTGCCTTAGCCTCATCTCTTTCTTGTTGAAGTATCTGCTGAGATGGACGTTGCGGAAACCGAATGGAAAGGTGAAGGGTGGAATCATCAGCATATGAGTGGATAGGGTTAGAAGTACAGTAGAAGGTCATTGATGAATAAAAGGAAGAGAGTTGGTGATAGGACTGAGCCCTGAGGAACACCACTGTTGATAGGTCTAGGAGAAGAACGATGGCCGTCTACAACAGCGGCTATAGAACGGCCAGAAAGGAAGCTAGAGATGAAGGCACAGATAGAAGGATAGAAACCGTAAGAGGGCAGTTTGGAAATCAAAGATTTATGCCAGACTCGATCGAAAGCCTTTGAGATGTCAAGTGCAATGGCAAAGCTTTCGCCAAAGTCGCGAAAGGAGGATGACCAGGAGTCTGAAAGGTAGGTGAGAAGATCGCCAGTGGAGCGTCCCTGACGGAACCCATACTGACGATCAGAAAGAAGGTTGTGACAGGAAAGATGCTTTAAAATTTTTCTGTTAAGGATTGACTCGAAAACTTTTGAGACACAGGATGTTAAAGCAATTGGACAGTTAGAGGGTTGGGAATGGTCACCCTTCTTTGGGACTGGCTGAATGAGAGCAAACTTCCAGCAAGAAGGAAAGGTACAAGTTGATAGACAAAGACAAAAGAGTTTACCTAGGCAGGGTGTAAGCACAGAAACACAGTTTTTAAGGACAACAGGAGGGACTCCATCAGGCCTATATGCCTTGTTAGTATTGAGGTCAGTGATGGCAGAAAATACATCAGCTGAAGAAATTTTAATGCCAGTCAAGAGGAAGTCAGAGGGGGGGAAGTGATGGAGGAATAGCACCAGAATCGTCTAAGGTGGAATTGGAGGAGAAAGTCTGAGTGAAGAGATCTGCTTTATCAGTCGAAGAAATAGCTACAGAGCCATCAGAGTAGAAAAGAGGAGGGAAGGATGATGAGGTAAAGTTGTTAGAAAGGTTTTTGGCAAGATGCCAGAAGGAGCAAGAAGAATTCGAGTTGGAGAGTTGAGAACATTTAGCACGGATGAAATTATTTTTAGCAGAGCGAAGAACAGAATTAGCATGATTCCGGGCAGAAATATATAAAAGATGTGATTCAGGGGTGGGTTGGCTTCGGTACTTATTATAGGCCCTCTCCTTGTTGCGGACAGCATTAGAACAAGCGTGATTAAACCAAGGCTTTCTTGCATTAGTCAGAGGATATGAGAAAGGAATGTATGCTTCCATGCCCGAGAGAATAACCTCCGTAATGCGCAAGGCACACTTAGATGGCTCCCGTCCATGGAAGCAATAATCATTCCAAGGAAAATCAAAGATGTACTGCCTGAGGGCCTCCCAATCTGCAGCTCCAAAGTGCCACAGGCGGCGTTTCTTTGGAGGGTCCACAGGCCGTACCGGAGCGATAGGACATGTTAAGGTAATAAGTTTATGATCGGAGGAGCCCAACGGAGAGAAAAGATGAACAGTGTAAGCAGAAGGATTACTTGTTAGGAAAAGGTCAAGTATGTTGGAACTCTCTCCAAGGCGGTCAGAGATATGGGTAGGGTGCTGTACAAGCTGCTCTAGGTCATTAAGGATAGAAAGGATGTAGGCTTGTTCACTAGGTGGATCAGTGAAAGGAGAGGAGAGCCAAAGGTGGTGGTGAACATTGAAATCTCCTAGAATGGAGATTTCAGAGAAAGGAGAAATGGATAGAATGTGTTCTGTCGTAGAAGTAAGATAGTCAAAGAATTTTTGATAGTCAGTAGAATTAGGAGATAAGTAAACAGCACAGATATATTTAGTCAGAGAATGACAGGAAAGCCGAAGCCAGAGAGTAGAGAATTCAGGAGAATCAAGTTCAGGAACACGAGAGCAAGATAGATCGTTGCGTACATATATGCAACAGCCACCTTTGGCTTTGAAATGAGAATAGAGAAAGTAGGAGGATACAGAGAAGGGTTTGCTGTCAGTTGCGTCAGACAGCTGAGTCTCAGAGAGAAAGAGAAGGTGAGGTCTAGAGGAGAAGAGGTGGTGTTCAACGGAGCGAAAGTTAGAGGAAAGGCCGTGAATGTTACAGAAATGAAGGAGTGAGTCAGACAGTGGTTCCAGGCAGGTCTGTGAGTTGTCACCGGGAGAGGGGTGGATGGTGGGAGCTTTTATGGTTCCTCCCAGGGACTCCGAAGCGTGGTTCATGTGAGCCATTTTCTTTTTTATAAATTTTGAAAAGGAAGTGTAGTGTGTAGTGTGCATGTAGTTTGGTGTTGACAGTTAGAGGAACTTGTATTGGAGAGCATGCTGGTCTACTCTCTGTGTTACTGAGACATTGAAAAATTTCAGCAAAGGGGGATGGTCAGGAACAAGTCCTGAAAGCTGATGAAACGGGAGCTCCAGCTCTCCCTGTCATCAGCCTTCCATCCACCTTGGGAGTACTGCCCTGCTTGACTGGTGTTATAGTACCGTAAATTTTTAGTGTCCACTTAATTCCAGATTCATAAACCAATATATGCAACTTTAGTTCCTTACTCGAAAGCAGCAAAGTATCAGTTGCCAGCAGTGAATATATTGTGTAGTGTGCATGTAGTTTGGTGTTGACAGTTAGAGGAACTTGTATTGGAGAGCATGCTGGTGTACTCTCTGTGTTACTGAGACACTGAAAAAGTTCAGCAAAGGGGGATGGTCAGGAACAAGTCCTGAAAGCTGATGAAACGGGAGCTCCAGCTCTCTCTGTCATCAGCCTTCCAATCACCTTGGGAGTACTGCCCTGCTTGACTGGTGTTATAGTACCGTAAATTTTTAGTGTCCACTTAATTCCAGATTCATAAACCAACATATGCAACTTTAGTTCCTTACTTGAAAGCAGCAAAGTATCAGTTGCCAGCAGTGAATATATTATATCTCAGTGATTGCACTCTGTTCAGTTTCATGTAGCTTATTCCATACACAAAGTTCATCCAAGGAA
>JAGKTI010040312.1:0-10423 GCA_018397915.1 Birgus latro
GCCTTAACATCCATTAGCGAAAACTGCTGCGTCCTAGAGACGAAATGTGAACCATACTACCACTATTTTGAGGGAGAAAATCCTGAAAAGATAGTGAAAACATTGGGTGTAAGCAGAACCGTCGCTTGGTGGATTACGCGATTTTGGGAGAAGGCACAATGGAGATCGGTCATCGTTTATGTCGCCCTCTTGTTACCATACTACCACAGGACCATAAAATAATCACACCAATGGAAGGCAGCACCTACAAGCAATGCCTACCCCCTAAGGGTCGAAATGCACCAAAAATGAACCACACGAATAGGCCTAGTTGCGTGAAGATTTCGATTAGCTGGGATGTGTTCCAACTCGCCCCTGTGGGACTAATTCTGCCACTCATAGCAACACATTCGATCACCATTATACACTAACTCTATCCTCATATGTAAAATAGTCCGGACAGTACTATATGATAATAATGTCAGATAATGACGGTCACAGCTCAGAATTACAAATTTAAGCAAACTAAATGTAAAATTAATGAAAATGGAGAACAGATTTCAGGATAATTGTTTAGCTAATTGAACTGCAGTGTTGCTGATGTGAAAGTAAACAAAAACAGAACAGATATGAAGCAGTTCATATATATCAAGTAAAAGTAGCAGCCGGAAGGACGCAGTACCGGCATGTTGATACGTTTCGCCGTTACCAAATACATGCTCACATCCACAAGTTCGTCACCTGGAGCAAGTGGCATCTCATGTCAGCGCTACCGGTACAAGCCTTTCGAATGACACAAAATAAAGTTCACGACAAGACTTCTGTCTTTGATTGTACCGTCACTCGTGAAAGAAGTAATACCTCGCTAGCCAACCCCTTCGCGTCTCATGTGGTAACAGTGTCATCTTTACATCAGGTGAATCGAGTTGGGTTTTGAAATACTATGCCTGAGTGAACCCCGATTCGAATTTAGTTTCACTTCCTGATGAACTAATGTAGCTATGCCGTGTGCGAAAATCCTCTTCATAATATGGTTTGTGTACCGGTATATTTAATAATCGCATCACAGAGCAAGCGGCAAATCCTTTGACCTCAGTGGATAATCTAATGTTGAGCACTTCCATAACGTAGCATCAATCATTCACATTAAAACATGATGAATGGATGCACAAACACAAACAAAAATTTATCACATTACCAGCTGGGAGTCGCTATGTCGGTACACGTCCCGGAAAGACCAATAATTAATCATGTACTGAACCACATATTATAAACATCTTGAGGCTAAAAATGAAGAGTGTCATTCACACGAGGCTGCTTAATTTGAAAGGCGGCATGGCTTCATGATGTGTAATTTTGAGGCAGGTTACAACACCATGGTAAAATAGGGACACCTCTCTGTCATTGTCATGGTTCCATTGTTTTGACGAGGTTTGTAAAATAACCAAAGCCCACTACACACTAAGAAAGTGGTTGGCCTTACCCACATCCAACATCATCCTTTTGGCATAAACGTTTCATAAAATAACAGTGCCCCTTTCATCATGGTTACGTGATAATACGTATCTGACTTCCACCAGGCAATTATAAGCTACGAATGACCTCAAGATGGCAGGGGTTTATTCAGTACTTCTGTTGAACACCCCAGTAATAAGTCTACCAAGTAAACCCGTACGAATAATGAGCAAACAAATAATTAGACATCATCGTACTTGAGGGTGTGATGTCTTGATGCATGTGCAAGGAACAAATGGGTCCAACCTTCCCCAATCAGAGGCTGGGATTGTAGATGCAGAAATTGACGAAAACTGAGCAGCAGCGAGAAGCATCATATTATTGCAAAGAAACATATGCGTGGATATTGTATGTGCTGGGGGGAGTGAGGGGGAGGAGGCCTATGTCTGCGTGGTGGAGGTGGGGTGAGTGGATGTGGAAGGGGGTTGGTCAGAGCTGGATGAAGCACATTGGAACACGGCGGCATGATTCTTTGTGGATTTACAAGTATGAACTCTTGATAACTCATTGTCAAACCCTCCACAATTTATCACCGTATCCCTGTTTTCATCTGTATGATTCCATGAAAGCATTTACGTAATTATACTTAATGCTTATACTGTATTTTGCTGTCATAGTTCATTTATTATAAATATTTATTTGTCTGGCGAAAATACGGGTGCGTACGCCCCACGCCCTTCTCTACCCAGATTCCGTGCCTGCTGTGTGTGTGTGTATGTGTGTGTGTGTGTGTGTGTGCGAATATATGTGTGCAAATATGTGTGCATGTGCGTGCGTCCGTAAACGCGCACTCACCGGCAACCTACTGGGCCTGCTGCCAACAAACGTAGGACACTGGGCAAACTGAGCCAGCGCAGGAATGTGTCCTCCGTCCTTTTGAGCTTAAGCCTTCTGACACTCGTATGTACACTACTACGGTAACCCATGAACCTGTATGTGACAGAGATGTGACCTGGTAAAGGGGTAATCAGGCACTGTCACTTTCCCACATTTACGCATACGTGGCAGAGATATGGCAAGATTAGCATGTGATTTAGCACTGACACGCCCCTTCCCCCATGCATATGTGGTAGAAATCTGGCCAGGCTAGCGTTCGCACTGAAACTGACACATCCCCTTCACCCACACATATGTTGTTGACACTTTGACAAGCCAGCGTTTATTCTGGCACCGACACACCCCCTCACTGACAGAGTGTGGTAGTTTACAGAAGAGAAATTATTGATATGGATACTAATTTGGTTAGACAAACTCAGCTCTTGAGCATCGAACTTTGGGATCACAGTCCACGATGGAGATTGCAACCTCCGAATTCAGTAATATTTTCTCCACAGTTATCGGACATTAAAATTACAGTAGCTACCGTATATCGTGAAGGACAGGCGTGTTCTATGAAATTCGGGGACTGAGATGATACAGGGAGTATTTGCTTTAGAATGACACTCGGACAGCGATACGTAACCAAGCGACTGTAAAAATGCTCCTTGTACTGCATGGTCGTTCTGGAGCCAAGTGAAATGATAAAATTTTGTACAAAGATATTCAGAGGACTAAGACTTGTTGTACAAAGACTTAACACTGATGTAGTTACGCACTTCAGTTCATATTATTTTTCTGGAGAAACAGGAAATAACAAACCGTAAACGTAAGGGAAAAAAAATCAATAAACGAACGATAAAGCTGAAATTCCTATTCCGTGAAAATGTCAAGGCACGTAATGCAGTCTTTCTACAGAAGTGATGTGGAACTCTTAGCCTAAAGAAGTATACTTTTCATTTTTATTTTAGCAGTTAACTGCTGTTTTAGTTATAACAGTATCATTCCCACGGTAGTATATTTTATCCAGTGATACCTCATAAAATCGGATGAAGATTATGCATCAAACAGAATTCTTCTTCTGAGTACGTCATCGAGATCACAGTTATTTTACAAACCTCGCCAAAACAATGAAACCATGGTAATGTCAGAGAGGTGTCCCTGTTTCACGATGGTGTTGTAACCTACCTCAAAATTACCCATCATGAAGACATACAACCTTTAAATTTAAGCAGCTTCATGACAATGACACTTTTTTTTTTTTTGCTTCAATATATTTATAATGTGCGGGACAGTTTAAGAGTAATTATTGGTCTTTCCGGGACGTGTACCGACATAGCAACTCGCAGTCAGTATTGTGACAAAAAATTTATACGTAACGTCACAGGGATTATTTAATATACAAAACAATATTATGAAGAGCATTTTCGCACACGGCGTAGCTACATTAGTTCATCAGGAAGTGAAACTAAACTCGAATCGGGGTTCACTCAGGCATAGTATCTCAAAGGCCAACTCGAATCACCTGACGTTGTAGAGGTTACATTGTTACTACACGAAACGCAGAGGGGTTGGCTAGCGAGGTATCTCTTTTATGAGTGGCTATATGTGCTTCTATAGCACTGTGTGTGACTAGCGTTATATTTTACTGTAAGAAGAACGCAAATGACGATTATCACTAGGAGGAGGACTCAGGCTTCCGAGAGCTTGAATGGAGAGTAAATGAGTGTGCAGCCCATTTAATAGGTATGCTGTTCATTGGTTTCCAGTCCCTTCCTCTCTCTCTCTCTCTCTCTCTCTCTCTCTCTCTGCATCATCCCATCCTTGGTTGGAAAAAGAAGTTGGGTTGACGAAGCATATTCTGTTACAGTTCAAAGCAACGCAAGACAGTAATACAGCTCCACAACACTTCCTTGTCCGTAGCACCTTATGGAAGAGCTCATTCCTTATCATCGCTCAGAATTCAAGATGGAGAGATGGTAATTTTAGGTAATTTTAAAGACAGACTGATCAAGGTTGCTCGTGATGTAGTTTGTTTTACAGTGGAAGGCAGTTACGATGCAGTAACTTGCTTATAACACTACAAAAGTACAGCAGGTAATGGTTCAGTTCTTGTAGTTACACTTTAAATATCGTTTAATATGTAGGGCATGCGTGTTGCTTTTTAGTAGGTATTCCTGTGACGAAAATATTAATCTGTTTATGCATTATAAAGATATTAATGCTTATGTCTTCGGTAATTAAAAAAAATGACTTTTGTCCATCATTGCCGTGACAATTAATGTTACTAATATCCTCTCATAGTCATAGTCATATTCAATGTTGTAGACACCTCACCTCCTCTCCCCCTTCACCCCCGGCTACGCCATTGAAACTCAGTCTTGCTCAGCCATACTCTCAGAATTTACCACGCACCGGGGCAATAAGGCAGAGTGACCCTCTGCTGACCAAAGTAATAACGAGGCCTGGTAACGGCAATAACTCACTAATAACGACTCTGGTAACGAGCGGTCTTCCCTGGATTATCGTCTCAATCTCTGCAATATCCACAGTCGTTGATCTCGTTCTGTTACCTTTGGTTTTCACTTAAATTTTCCGCATGTTGTCGAGCCCTTGTAAAAATAATTCTGTATAATATTCTTTGCTGCAAGGTGATGATTTTATTTATCGTCTTGGCCACAGCAATAATCACTTTCCTTTATTGATTTCCTTTGGTTTCTATGTTACTCTCTTTTATCTCAGTCCTTAATACGGCAAATTCTTGTTAAATGTTGCCTTTTTACTTTGTTATTTCTTGTTTCTCTTCCTACTAACAACGCTTTCGGTAGGGTGGTTTCTAAGATTACCATTGCTAGTGTCAGGCCACTTTGTCAAATTACACCTATACCCAAGAAGCGAAGGGGTTGATGAACGCCGTATATGAGCATTCGAGTTTGAAACGTCTATCTTCCTTAGAGAAAAAACCGTCTGAATGTAAATCTAAAGGTGGGGGTCGACGCCACTTTGCGCTTAGCCTAGGAGGTGCTTATCTTTGGAACACACGTCTTTGGGTTTGTGGTGGGTTATTCACTCCAAATCCCGCGGTACAAGGTCACTGCATCATCCAGGTGACCCCAGTTGCCTCCTTTAGGAACTCATTTTACCTACCAACCAACAAGAAGTGGATAAACAACTGAGTCGAGTGATAAACAAGTCGGCAGCTTCACAGTCAGCTGATATCAAAGAGAGAGAGAGAGAGAAAAAAAAAATACTCTACCCTTATGAAGAAGTGAAGTTATCAGTACAGGTAAATGTGGAAAACTTAAAAATTAAATTCCACTGCTACCTGCCGCTGATTTGCCAGTTGCTCTTGTTCAAAATACAATTAGCACTGAAAATGTACCGTAATATATATATACGTTTTTAACCCATCCCTGACTTGAAATGAAAACGGTCTGTGGGATCTTAATTCATCCGATGACGTTTATATATTTCAGTCCTGCTACCGCTGAACATTATTACTCTGCTTACAGCCGCTGATAAGGAGCCTACACGTGACGGCACTTTCCACCCTGCGTGGAGCGAAGCAGTTGCGGCGTTCACCCAGAAACCAAACCTCCTCATATTTCTCTGCATCTCGCCGTGGAGAAGGACCCCGGTTCGACTTGGCCAAGAGTTGTCTATGACGAGAGAGAGCTGGTTCCCTACACAGTGAGTGTACTAAACCGTATTTGTTGAACTGCCTCGACGGGCCTGATCAGAGAGACTGGAATCAACAACAACAGTAACACCTACTCTGCTTACGGGAAAGTCTGCATGGATGAACTGTGTTAATATGAACACATTTCTGTAGTCACGCCGTAATAACATGAACAACAAATAGGACGCAGAAACAATTTTTGAAATAAATACCGGTACCACAAAAGCAAAACAAAACAATAACAAAAACAACAAAACCGCAATAATAACAATAATAACAATAATAATAATAATAATAATAATAATAATAATAATAATAATAATAATAATTCATTCATTCATTCATCACCTAATCCTGTGTTTCCCCATGAGGAGAGTAGGAGCCCGGGGCTAGGCAAGTTGGTCCTGACATTTAAAACGAGAGTGACCAGCCTCACTCATCCCTGAGTCGCATAACGTGAGCAATAAACCTCAACCACCCCTTGGATATAAACCTTCACCGGCTCAATCCGACTGGAGCGCTTTAATTACCCACTAAACCACCAGGAGCCATAATTTGGTTATATGGTTACCACCCAGCGTAGTAAGTGGTTTCATGGTGTACAGGAAACCATTTGGCTTGTCAATAAAAATAAAAATAATAATAATAATAATAATAATAATAATAATAATAATAATAATAAAAATAACGTTAAGAGTCAGTTGAACACTCTCTCTTTTATCACTCACTGTCCAAACTTACCTCGTACTGTCCTTCAGCTCCCGCACGCCACCACCACCACCACCACCACCATGACCACAATTACCAGTACAGTCATCACCACAGTCACCACAGCAACCATCATCACTCCCACCCATTACCACCACAACTACCACCAAATACCGCCACAGTTGCCATTATCATCACAATCACCACCATCATCACTCTCCCCCTTCTCTCCGTCGCTTCAGTTCCCAGACAAACTTCCTTCCCTCCTTTTCTCACACACACACACACACGCACATATCACCTCCACATTCCCCGCCGTATCTCTCTCTCACAACCTCCTCCCTCATCATCTTAATCCCCTTCCTCTCCTCTCCTCGCCACTCACACAATGTTCCCCGATCCTTCCCATCCTCATCCTCTCCCAAATCTCTCTTCCTTTTTCTTTCCTTTCTTCCATTTTCCTTTTTTTTTTTGTCTTGTCTAGCTTACAAACGTACGCCTAACCTTCTTTCCTCCGATGCCTTTTGTCCTATTCTCATCCTGATAATTCTCCCTCCCCTTTCTAATCTTTCTCTTTCTCTTACCTCCCTTTCATGTCTCATCCTCTCATACACTTCTTCCATCCCTCCTCCTCTCTCTTTCCGCCTTCCCTCCTCGTCCTGCCCTCACACACACACACACACACACACACACACACACACACATTTCTTCCCTTCGCAAATTTCTAGCTTCCCATCCATCCCACATATTCTCTCCTTAACCAATCCACTCTCTCATTCTCCCCCCTTCGCCCATAGCCCCTTCACCCCAACCTGCCTACCCCCTCGGACTCCCAGTATCGAACAAATCATCTCCACCAATTGGCCTGACAGAGCCGAATTTAACACTAATGAAATCGGGCAACTTTTTCCCCTCTTTCCCACGCCCGAGACAATGCTTTCGTCTCGAGGTAATTCGCCACACCTCATTTTCGCCGCCGCCACTCTAGCCAGTCTTGCCAAAATTTGAAGGATGCTTGAGAGGAAATCTTACTCTAATGGTGCTGTATCTCTCTCTCTCTCTCTCTCTCTCTCTCTCTCTCTCTCTCTCTCTCTCTCTCTCTCTCTCTAATTTATTTTAATGTCTCAAACGAGAGGAAACATAAATCATTTTATACTCACGTTGGCGGAGTGAAGTTTTTATTTTCTAAACTCTAAGAAAATATTTGTGCCGGAATGTTCTAAATCTCATAAAAGTTCGAGTGAAAGTTAAGGACATGATTTTCTTCTTCTTCTTCTGAGTATGAAGATGATCACTGTATAACTAAACATGATGTCTGATTTCGCCGAAGTTGTTATATATATTTAATTCATTTATTGGATAATCCGTCCAGCAGCTTATACTTTGGCCTGAACCAGCGGATACTGGGATTTTTTTACGAATATTTTGTTTTATGGGACATGGTAATGGGTGATCCTTTTCTTCGACTGAAATTTGCGATATCACATTTTCTGCCTGAGTCTCAATAGAGTTTTTTTTGACAGACTTTTACAAAAAATAAATTCTGTCTCGTAAATTAAATATTAAGTTTGGCTGTTTACTCTGTGTGTGTGTGTGTGTGTGTGTGTGTGTGTGTGTGTGTGTGTTTGTGTGTGTGTGCCTGAATTTCTGTAATGAGAGTTAATCACTTTGGCTGCATCTTACTTGCCTCGGTAATATCAGTTATTATCTCCATCAAGCTGAGTAAAGTAGTCTGAAGATAACTGCCATAAAAGATTACGAGGTGTCCCAATGGTGAGAGGGTTAATGGTCCCTGACGACTTGGACTGAATCTCTCTGGCTCCTGTGATTAATTCTTAGACGAAGGGAATCATTTGGTGTTAACTGGAACAGAATTCTAGAGTTATTCTAACCATGCAGGTCATTAATGTTGCATTCTGGCTGATATCAGGTGACTTCATGCAGCTAAAAGAAACGTCGGGATGTGAAAGCAGCCATGGACACTTTCTCAGTTACATTGTCCTTAAATCACTGACACTCAGCCCCTTGTAGGCTATATGGTGATATATTTATGGCTTGTTATTGTTTCCTCCTGACAATATTAACTCTGGAGAAACAATTTTTAGTAGCGTATTTAGCCCCTATAGAACATGTATTGTTTTAATATTTAGGTAAATAAAACCACCTGGAGGTACGATGAACAAATAAAACTAAAAGCCATGCACGCAACGCATACCTCTGCCAACGCCAATATAATTTCATAAACAATCCTTCACCCCGACCCTCGTCGTTGGGAGAGGTAATTAATTGCAGGGTTTTAACTCTTCAATGGCTTACCTATGATAAAATGATCAAAATTTCTTCTATTTTGGAATGCAAGCTAATACTGATAGTCTATTTAGATTACCAGCAGGATTTACAGGTAATAAATTTAATTATATATATTTTATATGTTCCCAAATTGGAAACATTGGCATTTTTATGATCCAAAATATAACCCCAAATGGAACATAGAATCAATCTTCATTCTATTTCAGTTTATTTTTATATTCAGGGTTGGAACTGAAGTATGCTGTCATGATAACATTAAACACAAATTTATTTCACTAAATTCTGTATACTGAACACTGAACACTCTTAAAATAATAAAATTACAACTTATCGCATTCCTATTTATCCACATATTTCATCACACAGTTTACATTTGGTGGAAGGACTCGCTGCACCTTTTATGTAGTCTCTTTTCACATTTCGTGTACTTTAGCCGTGTGTTTTTCATGCATAGAGTGCATCTACCGTGAGAACATGTCTCCAGAAACTGACTGACTCCATCATATCTCACGGTTCGGCTGAGGGTGCCAATGTCCCTCCAAGACCCTTCCTCATCTCTTAAACCCTTACCATGCCTCGAGCTATTTCTGTCCTGAACTCAAGGTGTGTTATACTTACAGATGGATCAGTATGTTGCTGGAACCTAAAGGCAGTTACTAAATGCCTTGTTCAGTTTGTTTGGAAATCTAACCCACCACCATTTCACTGAACGTAGTCTTGGTCTGCAGGATGCCGACATTCTGTGACAAACACATCCAGTTCCCTTATCGTACATCTTGGTGAAATACAGATGGGGGACTAGCTTGCTGCTTTTTCTTCACATGCCATTCTCCTGTCTGAAGTGGATCACCTTAATAGCTACCGGTACTAGAAACAATCACGGCAGACTTGTCATTCCACTTCACACACACTACAGTACCATCTGACTTTAGTCCATATATCCTCATTTCAACTTCATTATTTGTCGGGAGAGGGCAGTGTCCCGTTCTGTTTTGTTTTCACGAATGGTTCCACAGGCTCGACTATCATTTTTGAGCCATTTCTGTCAGTAGCTTATGGCTTGTAAAAAAATTATCAAAGAACACAACATATTGGTTAGCTCTCTCAACTGGCTGCAACATTTCATTGATAACACTGGATCACGTTTTTTACCATAGTACAGTAGATGGAGAAGTTGTATGGATAGCCGTTTGCACTACACCTCAACCACATTTAGTATCCAAATCTTACTGGTTAGCTCTTTATGAATTATTTTGCACTATGATGACCGCGGTAGGAAATCATAGCTTCATCAATATTCAGTAAGTCGTGGAATACACCAAACTGCTGACAGGTCTTTTAGAACAGTTCAAGCGAAGGCAACAATATGACCATCTTTGAGGCAGCCAAGTTACTATACTCAGTTTTTTTTTTTTT
>JAGKTI010040313.1:0-10423 GCA_018397915.1 Birgus latro
TATATATATATATATAGACACCTAACAGCTAAACAAATGGAATGATTAAAATGAAAAATAAAACACACACACACACACAAAATTGTATTACCTCACTTTTATTTTCTCGGCGTTAGGTAATATCACTATTTACCCTCTTTCAGAATTTCGTTAACCCAAAACACTATTTTTTGTGATTATTATTGGGTATGATCATTACCAGAAATAAGAGAAAATTTTTGCTGAAAGTGGCATGTTTACACGATCATGGCGACTAACGAGACATGGCTGGTGATACGACAGAAGGGGGACAATTTGGAAGCTGTGATCCCCAAACACTATCTCCCGAAGGAGCTTATGTACCATTCCCCTTATATGTATATGTGTATGTATTATGCCTCCCTCACTGTATACCCCCCCACTGTACCCAAAACTGCAGCGTTAGTACTGTTCCCAGGCTAGCCTAGCCAATCAACAGCATATGTTTCAACTCCAGTCCAGTCGCAGGGCTGTCATCAGAGAAGGCAACACCAATATTTCTGTGCTCCTCATAAAAAGGCATTAATACTTACTCCAGAACTTTCCTTCAACCATCAAGAGAGGGGTGTTACATTTTTGGTAGCAGCATTGATCGACCCTCGTTTCCAAACGCCTCCTACAGTGTTTTAGTGCCACCAACAACTACTAAATGCGCCACCTCTCATGGCCTCACCCTCTCGCCCTCACTCTCGTGGCGTAATACCAGCTCTGCATACATGTGTCCAATTCCCCTTCCCAAAGCCGTTCTCTACATCGACACAAACCCACACAGGCCGTGACAATCGACGCCAAAGCCCTCAGCACCTGTTCAGGCACCTGTTCCAACACCTGTTCAGGCACCTGTTCCAACACCTGTTCTGACACCTGTTCATCTGCCAGTGGCCCTCTCTAGTGTCTGCCATTCACTCTCTGCATCTGCCACGTCACTGCCCTCTGCCACATCTGCCACCCACCAGCTTTTCATCTGCCTGTGGCGACATTTGTCCACCCCTCAGTGTGCCTCACATCTGCTTTCCATTACACCATCGCGCCTCTCAACCCTCCTATTCATGTATTGGCTCAGGCCCAGCGAGAAACTCCACCTCTTCCAAGACTTATCCTACATACCTACTACCAGCCTGCCTCTGGCTCCGACCACCACGTACCCTCCACGTCCGCCCACCAGCTGATCAACGCCCTCACCTCTCCCCTCCACTTCGTTCTCCATTCAGCTGTGTAACTATACTAGTGTATCTTCATCCACCCATCTGACTTTCTATAGAGATTATCCTCCAATTTTCTCTACAGACTGTGTGTTATTGTCATAATTCATCTCCACCACTCACTCCATCCTCACCTTCACCGCCAGTTTTATTCCTCATCTCCCATCTCACCTACTATTTATTGCAACTACCATTCCGTCATCTCCATACGTCTCCATTTCCATTCTCATGGTACATATTCTCATCTTTACCCTGTAAATATATATATCACTCCTCATCTCTCATTTTATATTACGTCGCCAGACTACATGTCATACTTTGCATATACGGAACTTACTCCCTCCACTCTCAGTCAAGAAACAACCAATGATCACAACCCCCCAGCCGAGGAAGATTCAGTGACTCAATTACGTAGCGGACGCGCGTACCGCCACCCTGCCTCACCACCCGCCACTTCATTACTCGCCTCCCCACACCCTTCCCATCCAGATACCTTATCCTCTACCCCTGTTACTACACTGCCTGATTCTCTCCTTCCTCCTACCACTCTCGTTAACTCTCCTGCCCCACTTCACCTCTCATCTCCCTTACACTTAACTACCATTACCTTCTCTCTCTCTCATACCCCCATCACTTCTACACTTCCAACTATGAACCAAACGACCCCTACTCCCCAGTCTATCTATCTCGACGATGTCAACCGTCCCAAATTTACCGGCGAGGACTCCACTTGGTCTGTTTATGATTTTCTCAGAGAGGTCGAAACCGACATCCACAATCGGCGGATTACAGATGAAAACCTCAAAGTCTCTTATCTCATGGGTCGCTTACACCAAGGCAAATCGGATATCGGATCCGCGATCCGTGCTGGACATTTCGATGGCATAACAACCTTTGCTGATTTCTGTAAGGAACTCATAACACTTTGTTGCCAACATTCAAATGCTGCATCTCTCATTGGGTTCACTAATCTCCTCACCCAGATGGATGCGGATTTGCGCGTCCCCCCCCCTCCAACATGCCAAACTACACGAAGCAGCTGCTGCCATGAAAGCCCCTAGTAGCGAGATTCGCCAGTTACTTATAGGCACGAAATGGGTACAGAACGTAAATGGAGCTCGTATGGTTTCACTCGACAACCTTGCAGATTTATTTGGTTACCTGAGATTCCTCCATTGGCTTATTCCTAAACAGAGAGAAACAGCTCTGGCGATCGGTTTCAATCCAGGAGATAGAATTGTACAGATTACTAAAACCATCCATGAAAGAACAGGTTCAAACCACGCGCGTCAGGCCACAGACCGACCCTTGCTCTCTCAGGTCTGTCACACTACCACTTCTCCAGACCAATGCCGTTCTCGTTCAGTCACACGAGGCAGACCTGCCACAAATCGTACTGCAACCACCGGTCGTGATCAATCTGGCGTCCGACAGAACAGACAGTCCTCGGTCCTTTGCTGGCACTGTAGTACACCTGGACATCGAGCAAACAGTTGCGACCGTAAACACACACGGCCTTACTCCCAAACTAGACGGCGTACGCCTTCCCGTTCGCGTCGCCCTACATGCAAATATCACAAGACTAGTACGACACACACTACCGACGAGTGTCGTTACCTAAATCGCCACCAGTCAGGGGATGCGCCGCGCCCCTATCGGACCAATATGATGTAGCAACAGAACACCAACTCCCCATCCGCTATGTAGGACCTATCACTTCCTCAGGTCTAGTCATTCTAGGATGGAGTAATGACATACCAAAGTCGTTCTTCATGGACACCGGATCTATAGTAAACTTGATTTCTGATACCTCCTTAGACATCATTCAATGCCACCGCAATCGCGTCAGTTTCCTTGAATCTCCAGACATTCGCCTATGCGGTGTAGAAGGCTCAGAGTTTAAAGTCAAGAGAAGAGTCACTTCAGAAGTACTACTAGACAGTGCCTTGCTCCCTTTCCCAATAGAATTTCATGTAACTAACGACTTGAAATATCCAGCAGATGCCCTTATTGGCTTACCCACCATGGCACAACACTCCATTGCATAATTACCTGCCTGTAGTAGTATAGACATTTCTGGGTTCCCAGTCTACAGTATGAAATGTCCCCATCCTGTACTGCCAGTAACTTCAGTCATTCAGTCCCCCCTGACTCTCTCACTCTCTAAGAGTAAGAACAAGCCGAGCCGTCATCATCATCATCATCATCACTCGAGAATACAGAGATCATTCCCTCGCTGACTGAGAGCAAGGAACCACCTGCTGATACATCCCCTCAGCATTCAGAAAAGGCTCTTCCAGCCTCCTCTAACGACAGCACTACAGCAGACTCAGACATGTCTCAGTTACCTGCCTCACAAAGTCTAACTGATGTTCTCCAACACGCAGAGACGAGGCGTGCAGTAACGAATACGTGCACAATTTTGTTACCGCATGAGTTCACCAAAGTCTCTGTTCGTGTTGTAGGTGTGAAAGGAGTGGATGTACTAACACTACCTGAGACATGTTGTGTGAATGGCTTAACTTATGAGTCAGCCTGGTGCATGATCTTAGAGGACAGTCTGTGTTATCTATACTTGCTCAATGTCACGAATGCTCCACTAAAGCTTAAAAGTGGTGTAAAGATTGGAGATTTCCTGGTATACCCAGCGGCCGTAATGGTGTGCCAGGATTCCTCTATCCCTACTGATGATGTTAGTCTACCAACCGGAATATGTGCCATTAACTCTACGGGATCTGCTCCGATTCGTTCACCTGACCTGCTCTCAAACCTAACTTGCAAAGATTTTCCACAGCATAAATCTCAACTGCTCGACCTTTTGCATGCTTACAGAAATGTGGTAGCCTTACCCGGAGAACAAATGGGCAAGACAGACTTAGTCAAACATCATGTAGACCTAGTGCCAGGAGCTCAGTCGATTTACATACCAGCATATCGGTTACCTCACAGCTTGAGAAAACAGACAGATCAGATGGTACAGCAAATGTTAGTTCAGGACATTATCAAACTCTCCGTAAGTCCATGGAATAGTCCTCTTTTCTTAGTCCCAAAGAAGGATGGCAACTTTAGACCAGTAGTGGACTACCGTAATGTAAACTCTGTAACCGTTCCCGACCGTTTCCCGTTACCTGTCCTCACAGATTTGCTAGAATCACTAGGTGAAAATAACGTAGTCTTCTCATCCCTAGACCTCCTCATTGGATACTGGCAGGTCGAAATGGAAGAATCCTCTCTCCCAATTACAGCCTTCGGGAGAGGCATTAACCCTCCACCACCCAGCATTGTAAATGGTTTCCTGGCTTACAGGAAACCATTAGGGTTGTAACTCAATGGAAAGCCACCTGAAAAGGAAATAATAAAAAGCGACAGGAAACATGGCACCTGGTGGTTAAGAGAGTAATTAAGGTGCTCCAATTGGACTGAGCCTGTGTAGGTTTATATCCAAGGGGTGGTTGGGGTTTATTGCTCATGTAATGCCACTCATGGATGAGTGAGGTTGGTCCCTGAGTGGCATTACATGTCAGGACCAACTTGCCCAGCTCCAGGCTCCTACGCTCCTCATGGGGGCAAAAAAGGATTGGATAATGGATGGATGAATGGACAGGAAAGATGGGAGAAATAGGAAGAGAAGAGGACAGGCACAGAAAAAGAATGATAAAGGTAAAGGAAGAAGTAGGCAGCACTACATCAAGAGAGTGGGTGATGGTCACCACCACCTACCACCAAGAAATATTATGAGGAATGAAAAAAAAATGTCAGAACAAAAATATCGAGAAGCATAGCAAAAAGTAGAAAAGAAATTAAGAACAAAATAAATATCTAAAAGCACAGGAAGAAGAACAGTGTAAGTATCTAGTATAAAAGAAATTATCAAGAACAAAAGAAACATCATGAAAACCCAAAAAAAGCTCAAGCACAACACTATACAGAAATAGAGGAACCAGTGAGTGGTCCGACAGGACCTTCAACAGCTGTGTGAGGAGATAGGTGGGCAGATAGAACCTTCATCAACTGTGTGAGGAGATGAGTGGGCAGACAGGACCTTCACCAGCTGTGTAAGGAGATGAGTGGGCAGGCAGGACCTTCATCAGCTGTGTGAGGAGATGAGTGGGCAGACAGGACCTTCACCAACTGTGTGAGGAGATGAATGGGCAGACAGGACTTTCACCAGCTGTGTGAGGAGATGCATGGGCAGACAGAACCTTCACCAGCTGTTTGAGGAGATTAGTGGGCCGACAGGACCTTCACCAGCTGTGTGAGGAGATGAGTGGGCAGACAGGACCTTCACCAGCTGTGTGAAGAGATGAGTGGGCAGACAGGACCTTCACCAGCTGTGAGAAGAAGAGTGGGCAGACAGGACCTTCACCAGCTGTATGAGGATATGAGGAAACTGAAGCAACAAGAGGTGGCAAACAGTAAGGCAGAGAGAACAGGTGACCAGGTAAGAGAGATGAGGCAAGAGGTGTCCTGTATAGTGGGGGATAAAGCCAGGAAGTGCGTAACAAAGTTGAAGTTTTGTTGTTCTTGCTGTGTTCCTAACACTGCAAGTATATCTTTCTTTTGTTCTTGCAGTACTCCTAACACTGCAAGTATATTTTTCTTTTGTTCTTCTTGCTGTGCTCCTAACACAGCAAATATATATGCCAGAGATACATCCGCCGCTCTAGCAACTCGTCTATGTGTGTCTGTCCCTCAAAACATATCCCACTTCTGACATCAATTTGTTGCACTGCAGAGTTTGTTGATATGGCAAGAACAATGAGGATACAAGCCAGGACATTAATCAAAGGCCACTGAACATTTCAGGGTTTTATTCCTTCCGGGCACAGCTGAGGTACACTTGTTAAGCACGGTGGCTATTCTCTCTCTCACACTACCTTCATCATCACTCCCTAATACTCATTCGTTTCGTTGTCTGTAAACTGACTGATTACTCTACCTTTCACTAATTAACACTCACTGTCTGACTGATTACTACTCACCATCCTCTACTGCTGTCTGTTGGCTGCCATGCACACACTAGAGTAGAAAGCACAATGGTCACTTTATATAACCACCCCCCCCCCCAGCTGATTCCATCTCTAGAACAACACAGGATTTTCTAAAGCCTGGGAGAGAAGTCACATTTTCCCACATAATAATGCACTCAAATCAACACTACATAATAAAGTGACAAGAAAAATTTCTACAGTAAGACATGTCCATGTTTCTAGAATGTTCTTCATATCACCAGATGTAAAATACTGTATTAGCCAAATCCTATGGCAGAACACTTAATTTCTAGAATGTTCCTCACAACTCCAGACATAAAATATTAACCTAATCTTATGGCATAACACTTAATTTCTAGAATGTTCCTCACAACTCCACATATAATCCACTCAGCTAATCCCAAGGCACAACATACAATTTCTAGAATGTTCCTCATCTCCAGATAAAAACCATTAACTTAATATTACAGCATAACAATTAATTTCTGGAATGTGTTCTTCACATCTCCAGACTTAAAACATCAGCTTAAGCCTACAGCATAACACTTAATTTCTAGAATGTTCCTCATACCTGCACATATAAACCACTAAGCTAATCCCACCTACACAACAGGGGGACAAATGGACCAGCCCATTGGGCTGCATTATAATGGTATCACATTTTCATAAATGCCAAAACCAGCAGGTTAGTATTATTTAGGTTAGATTAGGGAAAATTGTTAGGTATGGGTAAATGTTGTAAGGATCAGTTAAGGTTAGGTTAAAACAGGTTAGGAATGATTGGTAAAATTAGGTTAGGTATGGTCAAGGTTAGGTTAAAATAGGATAGGTTTGGATGAATTAGGCTGTCATGGCTCTAAATTATCATAATACAATGCACGATAGCATAGTAGCGAGGAATGGAGTCTGGGGAATGGAGTCTGGAGAGTGAGTGAGCTAGGGGTGGAAAGGAAATGACGTTTGCAGTTTCTCTGAGGCATGCCAGATTGCAAGGTGTCACCGGAAACCAGCTTCGCATCCCTCACCGTGGGAAGCTGACAAGAGAGAAAACATACATACATACACACACACACACACACACAGGCATCTAGAATCTTCGACAACTGTATAAGCCATGTGACACGAGCCGCCTACCGAAAAGAGGACGGGACCAGAATTGGAATTACGAGAGACAGCTGGGAGAGAGGAAAAAAGGTTTAGGAGAGAGAAGAGGCACGGTGGGAGAGGCAGGAATAGAGCGTGCAGAGTTAGGAGTCATTCAGTATTTAAAAGGAGAGTGTGGGTAAAGAAAACTCACACCGTACGTTAGCTGTTACATTACAGTAAATACTGTATAGTCGAACTTCGAATCAACGGACTAAAAGGGGGGACGAGTGTTCGTTGCTTGAAAAAGTCCGTTGCTTGAAAATGAAGGGAAAAATAGCCCAAAACTTGAAAAATAGCAAGAGAAATATGATGGTACCAAAGATGAGGTGAAGATGCTATTGCGGACTAGTTTACCTCACAATATCCCATTCTCTATGGACCCATTATATTACAACTTGTGCAGTACAGTACAGTATTGTGTTATGGTAATTTTTTTTGTTCAACTACAGTATCATTTATTTTTGTAACTGTAAAGAGAAATACTGTATGTAGTAAGAAATGTAAAAAGATGCACACTCACGATCACTAATTTCTGCCTAGGGGCGCCCCTGCGCCCCTTTCCTTCCCCTGTATACCCAAGACAGAGGAGAGGGGGGGGGATGAAACGAGCTTCACCTGCCTCCACCCCAGCTCCCAACCCTCCTCCATACTCCTACCATCCCCCACCCCACCTATCATTCTTAACTGGCAGGTACATCTCAAGCTGATTTCAAGCTTAACACTCTTGATCCCACTGCTAAAACAAACACAGAACACCAGGATATGTTAAAAGTACAGTATATGATTTAATTATCAACACGCTGCAGCAAGTAATGCATTATGACGTTTACCGTAAAACAAAAACGTTAACAACGGCCACCTCGGGTCTAACGTGCTGGGTGCACTGCTTTGGACACACACACACACGTACAGACGCAAGCACCCAATGCATAAGGCCTGGTGTGGCCGTTGTCAGCATTTCTTGTTTTACTGTCATTATAATGCATTAATTTCTTGCTGCAGTGTTCATAATTATATTTCATACTTTTTATATGTCCTAGTGTTTTGTTTGTGTATTAGTAATGTGACTATGAGTGTAAAGTATGGGGTTAGCTTGAGATGTAACTGTCAGTTAAGAATGACGAGTGAGGGGTTGGGTGGCGTAGGGGTATGGTGGAGGGTTGGAAGATGGGACAGAGGCGGGTGGAGCTCATTTCGTCACCCCTTCCAGTCTTCCCTGGGTATACACAGATACAAAGGGGGCACCCCTGAGAAATTACTGATCTTGTGTACCTGTAATGGAATGGAGATTCTCTGCCAGCAGATATTGTCCGTTGCTTCCGAAATCCGTTGATTCGGGGTCTGTAGAATCGAAGGTCGACTGTACTACATATCAGAGAATAGCAAAGCAAACACAACAGAACACCTGCATGTACATTAAACATAAACTGCATTCCACCGCTGGCACAGAGAATCATCGATAACCACTACAATTCTGCACTATACTGTACATTGCCTATACACCACTGCACATTTGTTGATTGGTATTTACAGGGAAAGTGTGGGNAAACTCACTGTACATTAACTGTTATATTACAGTAAATTCTGAATGATAGAATAGAGTATAGCAATGCAAACAGTACAGAACAGCTGCATGTACATTAAACATGTGTTTAATGCACACACACAGTGTGTGTGTGTGTGGGGGGAAGACACCACTCTAGTGGGTGTTTCCTGCATGTCCATTCTATTACCAAACAAAGTTCGTTAAAAGAACGTAATGTTTGGCCAACTCAAGGTGGTCGTTAAAACTGAAATTCATTGAAAGAGGGTTTGTTATATCGAGGGTTTACTGTATCTAGAGTTTCACATTATCACTCATGGTTAATAGTGTCTTGGCTCAGTAAATCTTATGACACACTGCATGAGGGGTGGCCTGCCAGAAGTACCAACAGTAGCTAAAAGGGCACTACAGACCTAAGCACTCATTTCCCCCCCCCCCCTGCAACCGACTTTTAAAATTTTCCACATCTTTGGCAATCCAGCTCAAGAGATAAAACATGCTTCTCCCTCACTTGTTAGTGTATGGCACCATGCCTGGTTAAAGCCTGATTTCTTCTACAAGCTTTGCCACATTTATCATAACTAAATAATTGTTCTCACACCTGAATGAACTGTTAGGTGCCAAGTGAATAAGAATTTCCTCGGAACAGTTTTCCAGTCATCACATATCAAATTTTTTCACTCCTGAACTGATACAGGAGAGAATTTATAACAAAACTGTTTACCCCATTCATCACACTTGAATTTCTTCACTCATCATTGTAGTTAACTAAGTAGTGTCAGATGACATTAAATGAGTCAACCGTTTACCACACTGAGCACACTAAAAACTCTTCCCTCTACAATGATTTAATAGGTGTCTGGTGACTTTGTTTTTTCAGAATAAACTGCTTACCACATTCACCACACTTGAAATTCTTCACTCCTGAATGAATTAACAAGTGTTGAGTGAGATTACGCTTGTGTGCAAATAGTTTACCACATTCATCACACTTGAAATTCTTCACTCCTGAATGAATTAACAAGTGTTGAGTGAGATTACACTTGTGTGCAAATAGTTTACCACATTCATCACACTTGAAATTCTTCACTCCTGAATGACTTATCAAGTGTTGAGTGAGAATAAACTTCCGTGCAAATAGTTTACCACATTCATCACACTTTAAATTCTTCCTGAATGAGTTAATAGGTTGACTATTCTTCTGTGCAAATAGATTACCACATTCATCACACTTAAAATTCTTCACTCCTAAAGGAATTAACAAGTGTTTTGGGAGACCAGCCTTCTGTGCAAACTGTTTACCACATTCATCACACTTGAAATTCTTCACTCCTGAATGAGTTAACAGGTGTTGAATGAAATTACACTTCTGTGCACTAACTAGTTTACCATATATCATTTCACTTGAAATTCTTCACTCCTGAATGAATTAACAGGTGTTGAGTGAGATTACTCTTGCGTGAAAACAGTTTACCACATTCATCACACTTGAAATTCTTCACTCCTGAATGAATTAACAGGTG
>JAGKTI010040315.1:0-10423 GCA_018397915.1 Birgus latro
CAGCAAGGAGAGAGGAGGAAGAGGGAGGGAGAATGAAGAACAGAGGGATTAATCAGAGAGAACGAAAGGCGAGACGGGGAGGAATGAGATTTGTATGAAAGGAATACGACAGGAGGGGAGGAAGGATGGGAAGAGAAAGGCAAGTACAAAGGAAAGCAAACAGGACCACTTTGCAACATAAGACCACCATGTAGCATAGAAAAACTGCCCTGGAAATTTCTTTGGAAACACTACACAGGGAAAAAAAAAAAATTGATCCTAATCTACCCTAATCAGAAAAGGAAAATTAACATTCTTTGAAAAACTGCTGCTGTATTTTCCACGATCGGCAAGCGAGGAAAATTTAGGTAGTAATATTATTTCTTTAGCTTTGAACGCGTTTAATTGAGGATCAGAGGGCATACACTCATTCAATCGTCCTTTAAAGGTTATTACTATATTTTTAAGAAGCTACACTTGTCAATTAGGAAGCCGAGGTGTTTTATTTACGTGATTGTTCGTTAAAGTATGTAATTTTACTAAAGTTTGTATGGTAAATGATTTAGAGTGTTATGTAAGAAGACTCTGGCTCGTTTTGATGTCTCCTAGTTGGTAACTGTTAGCTGTTGCCCCGTCGAGTTTGTGCTAGAAGTTTCTCGAGTAATGCAAGCTTATATAAGGATGGGGAAGGGACTACTTCAAGCTTAGTCGGGTTTCAGTTCGGTCTGAGTGAAGTTCAGTCAGTTTTCAGTTGAGTACAGTGCAGATAGTGAAGTTTGTGAAGTGTTGCTGGGAAGCATTAAGTGTAATAGTATTGTTATTAGTGACGATTATCTTCGGTACTTGTGAAAATAGTGAAGTGTTGTGAAGCATTAAGTGTAATTACAGTTAGTAAAATTTGAATAGCTCCGATGCTTGTGAAAACAGTGAAGTTGAAAAGCATAAGTGTAATTATTTGGAAAACAGAGACAGTGAATTTAAAAGGTCAGTTTTATTTACAATGCCTGAGCTGATCTTGTGTATTGTACACCTAAAGGCTGAACATAGGGAGAACAACTCACTGGGCAACGTCCTTCCAATACTGAACTACGTCTGTTGGAGCCTGTGACAGTGTGGGGTGGAGACATGACACTGGGGTCAGATGTGCTGCTGTGAGTTTAACCTTCGACATGGAAGCAGAAGATATGCAGACAAGTTCCCGAGCCGGGCAGGAGGAGCAAGTGTCCCTAGTAACAACTGTGAAGCTATTACAAGCACAGAATGAAGGATAGAAAAAACTCCAAGAACAATTACAGGCCCAAAGTGAAAAAAGAGATCAGAAACGAACTCAAAGAACAATTACGGGCACAAAACGAGGGACAGAAAGAATTCAAAGAACAACTACAGGCACTGAATGAAGGATAGAAAGAACTCAGAGAACTAGTACATGCACAAAGTGTACAACTGAAGCCACAGAGTGAACAACTAGAGGCACAACATAAATAACAAAAAGAACAATATGAACAACTTCACGAGGCATCAGAAGAGCAACAGAGGGAATTACAAATGACAATGCAAGGACAGCTAGATGTCTTCATGAGAGAAATGAAGGAAAAACAGCAACAGCTTAAGGAGGAAGTAGATACCAAGCTTGAGGAGCAGAAGTATGATATGGTAGTGCACCTTGCTACTAGCCTCAAGGGTGCTGCAGTGGAGATTCTGGGCCAGATGTCAGTAGAGGAGAGGATGTAGATGAAGGATGCAGATTTACAACCAGTGCTTGAGTGGCTGCAGCGGAATACAGTGCAACCATCTTGGGAAGAAGTGTCCATGTTAAACCCTGCAACCAAGAGCTAAGTCAGTGGGACCTTCTTTCTTTGAACAATGGGCTACTGGAGCGTCAGTGGGAGACACCCGATGGCCTCAGCAAGTATTGGCAACTGGTGGGTTTGAAGAAGATGATATCCGAGATCTTGGATGTCCCATAACCAAATCACTAGTGAGGACCTGGGAGTGAAGAAAACTTCTAAGCCGGCTGCGACAGAGGTTCTACTGGATTGGCATGTGTCAGGATGTTGAAGAGTGGTGTTGGGCCTGTGATGTGTGCTGTGCCAAGAAGGGACCCAGGAAACGTGTTTGTGCCCTTCTTCAGCTGTACCAAGTGGGTGCACCGATGGAAAGAGTCGCGGTGGACATTGCTGGACCTCTGACACTCACTGAAAGCGGGAACCACTATATATGTGTTATCATGGACTACTTCGCAAAGTGTTCAGAAGCCTATGCTATCCCTGATCAAGAGGCTGTGACTGTTGCTTAAGTATTGGTTGACCAGTTTCTCTGCCGTTTTGGGATGCCACAAGAGCTGCATTCAGACCAGGGTAGAAACTTCAAGTCGGTAGTGTTTCGTGAGTGCTGCAAGTTACTGGGGATCAGGAAGACCAGGACGACCCCACTAAGGCCACAGGCAGATGGGATGGTGGAAAAATTCAACTGGAGCCTGGGACAAGAACTGGCCAAGTACTGTGTTGATGGACAAATGGAATGGGACCAGAAATTCCCTGCGTTGTTGATGACATATCGGTCTGCATCCCATGAGTCTACCGGCTACACCCCTGCAAAATTGATGTTGGGCCACGAGTTATGTTCACCCATTGACTTGTTAATGGGACGACCATCTGGTGGAGAGCTGCCTACAGACACCTCCAACTATGTGAAGCATCTTCAGGAAAGGCTGGCTGAGGTACATCATCAGGTGCGAGGAGCCCTTAAGTTTTCAGGAGACGTGATGAAGTGCAAGTAATGATGCCAAGGCAAGTGAGGTGAGCTTCAAGGATAGTGACCAAGTTTGGTTATACAATCCTCAGTGGAAAAAGGGACAGTCACCGAAGCTGCAGAGCTCGTGGGACGGGCCTTACACTGTGTTGGACCGCCCATCGGACGTAACGTATCGGATTCGGGGAGGCAGGAAGTCTCACCCAAAGGTGGTACATGTGAACCAACTGTGGCAGTACCATGGGCCAGGACAGTACAGCTGGGACGTCTCCGAGGAATCGTGCTCTCCCTCAGCCAAGGATGTTGAGGTGGACCACGGAGTTGAAGTGCAAGAGGATGATGAGAGTGTCTCGAGAGAAGTGAATCAGGAAGAGGACCAAGACATTTCAGGAGGAATGGACTGTGTGGAAGAGCAGGGATGCCGTCGGAAGTGGCATACAAAAAGACCTGATAAGCTGAAGGATTATTTTGTATGGAGTTAGATGTTTCATTAGGATTAAGGTTATGTTTGTATATATTGTGTAATTTTATCAGGATGACAAAGGTCTAGGGAGATGGTAGTATTAAAAAGCGGGTTTTGGTAGTTGGGTCGTCCACAAGTTTCTCAATGTTTTCCAATGTTCCTCGTTCCGTACTTCTGTTACGAGTCAGAGTCGCCATTTAGCCTGCTATTGTGGAAGTAGTTATTTCATAAGATGTACATTAATTTTTATGCTTTTTTTTTCATTGTTTTATTTATGGAGTTTGTATGCTAAATAATTTACTGTGTTATGTAGTGTAGGATGGTTCTAGCTTGTTTTGGATGTCTCAGAGTTGGCAACTGTTGTTTCTCATACAATCTAGAAAACTCTAGAACAATGCAAGCTTATATAAGGATGGGGACGAGACTAGAGTGAGTTCAGTCGGTTTTCAGTTCAGTTTGAGTGTAGTACAGCATCAGTGCAAAGAAGTGTGTATATTTTCGGTACTTGTGAAAACAGTGTTGTTGGCAAACAGTGAAGTGTTACTGAAAGTTGTATATTATCGGTATTAGTGAAAAACTGTGAAGTGTGGTCAAGCATTAAGTGTAATTGCAGTTAGTAAGGTTTGTATAGCTCCAGTGCTTGTGAGACTAGTGGAGTGAAGTTGGAAAGCACTCACTGTAACTGTATGGAAAATGAAGACAGTGAACTTAAGAAGCCAGTGTTTATTTACAACGCCTCAGCTGATCTTGTCTACTCTACACCTAAAGGCTGACCACAGGAAGAACATCTCGCTGGGCAACGTCCTTTCCTTTACTGAACTGCTGCTGTTAAAGCCTATGGCCGTGTGGGACGGGGACGTAACAATACTGCTAGTGTGGACGTGTCCCACTAGCCCACAAAGTGACTGTGAGTACCTGTGAAGTGAATTCGTCATTTATTGTAAGGCACATTAACAACAAGTTATTAATGCCTGTTCTCTAACAGCGTATTCTCTAATGCACTGTTAGATGAAAGGGAATGTTAATGTTGATTTAGCATTATTGGAATAATATAATTCACATTAATTTTTAAACAATCATATTTGTGTTATGGTTTTTGCATATAAATTATATTTGGCATGCAGCTTAGGCAGTCGGAAATTGGTAAAACTCAACTCCATCATCTTCAGGTTCACTGTAAAGAGTTCATTATTCCCATTCTTCTATCCTCAAGATTTGTAGTATGTACACCCACACTCGCATCTTCTTAGCACAGATTTTCGTTTCTTTTTCCTGACCCAGTAGTAGTAGTGCAATTCTTGTCAGTTTCTTTACAAAGCAAGAATAAGTCATCGCTTCTCAGCCTTTATTCACAGACTGACCGTTATGGTATGGAACCCTGCCCGTAGACTGAGTCCATTGTAAATACCACGATACTTTGACCGAGCGCTGCTGATCCGTGATGCGACCGACACAAGATGGATAATATGAATCAACTTTTATTCCCCACACCTCGAGAGGTTTGTCATTGGCAAGTAAAATAGTCTGGCGTTGGTCACAATAGCATTTATACCTTACACTGAAGTTTACGTTACAGGCCTGTCGTATTCCGCCTGTTAATATTCTCCTGTCCTTTATTCACCCAAAGTATGCTGATATTTAAAAATATATATATATAAGTAAAACAAGACGAGTATAATTAAGTGTAATCTGCAGTATCAACAGGCAAGAAAAACACTACAGTGTCTCCTAAGTAAACAAGAATGCATTTATGTAATTAAACCATCCTGGAAAAACTGGTGCTTTTATTCTACGTTGGAATCTAATACAGGAGAAAACAGGCACGTAGGCCACTGTCTGAATAACGGGAATGGTAGCTGACTGCTAATTAACCTCTGAAGCCTGGTGGTTAATCTGGCCTGCTGCTCGCTGTTCCTGGAGATATTTGCAAAAAGTGCTTGTTTTCATACCAGCTATCTCAGCTGCTAGACCATCTAAAGCAATAAGTAAAATCCAATATACTCAACAGTACCTTATCTCTCTACAGCAGCATCTCCAGGTGTCTAAATGGATGCCTTGTGGAGCATACAGGTGAAGAATAGAGGTCACCTTTGGAGTAGAAACGAGGCAGCTTCCTGATGAGCACACGAGCCTGTGGATAGGGTTGGTTGTCCGCTCAGATCAGGGTGGCCCAAACAGGGTGAAGCTCTCCCACTCTCACTCCCCCATCCCCACATGACTTGCCCACTCTTCTGGCTTATGCTTAATGCACTTATTGTTCTAAATTCCTACTTTACTGCATGAGTGACACTCGTTTCTAAATGGCTGTTTTGATCATAATGCTTTTTTTCTGTACCATAGGTTTCCTTATCTTGTAATTACTTATATATGTATTGCATTTACTTTCCTTAAATCTTACTTTACCCAATGAATGTCAGTGCTTACAACTGTACTAACACTTCTCTTCTTCTCTGACATTTTTCTATTTCATTTTTCTGTATGCAAATTTGAACTAAATACAGTTCCCATCACACCAGTACCTAGCATGTCACTTCGATGTGGTACTGGAAAAATCAGTCAGTCTGAGACGAAAGCCCTCGTGAAATACCAGCCTGGGATGTTGTGGGTGGTGGTGAGACATGGAAGCTGTGAAAGGGTTTGGGCTGACATAACGCAGCGTTTATACTGCACGTAACTTATGGCTACCTCTCCTCCCCGCCCCCTCATATTCCGACACTTCAGGGGACTCTCCTGAATCACTGGAAGGGTAGGGGGTGTTCTCAGGCTCTGGAAGGTCATCAGGGTAACTCAAGTGGTGGAATGGAGCTATGGGAGGAGACATAGGAGATCAGCTGTGGAATGACACTCCACACGGTAACTTCCATCCTCATGCAACATCTCCCTAATCGACAGTGAGGACACGGTCGTCTCTAGTTCCCTTCCATGTGCACTTTCTCACAATCATTCTCGTGTATGAGTTGGCAGCTTGTCGGGTGTGAAGGCTGCATTTGTCGGGTGGGTGGTGACGACGGTGAGCGAACCAGGTAATGAAGAAGCACACTCTTTACTCATATCCCGTCACGCAGCAAATTGCCAGTGCCATCCACCCACCTCCCCTACAGTTGCATGACGCCATGGTGACAAAAGAAACTGGCGACCACTCCAGAGCATGGCAGGAATAGGAAAACAGTTGTGTGCGTCAGATGAGCATTCCTGAACACCTCATTTCTGGTGGCCATTGCTGTCATTTATGCTTTAGGAGATAAATACGAAAAGTTAGAAATACTGAAAGCTGTAGCAGGGGGGAAGGGGGCCATGACGAATAATGGTGGCAATCAGTGTCTTCGTAAAAGGTCTTTGAATCGCATTATGAAGGGCTCTGAAGATATTGTGACACATTTCCTTAGCGATTTACTCCACACATTACACTTTTACATGCCCCTGTACGTTATTAATGTCGACTATGACACTGTTACAATATAAACAGGAATATACCATATAACTGGATGCTAAGGTGCAAAATGGAAAAGACATTGCTAATGAGAACTGTAACAAAGCCTCCTCTGCCATCCCGAGTACGTCCCTATGAGGGGTGGAGAGATAGGAAATATGCAGGGTGCAAATCATATGCTGGTATCTTCAGCATACATGATGCTAACTGATTCTTCATAGTGCCTGGTGGACTAGTGGAGACGCCATTGCCATAAGAACAACAGTTCAGATTCACCTTGCCTCACATATTCACCTACATTCACATATCCATCCACCTTCATCCATACTCTCATCTTCGTCTACGCAGTCTTTTTCACCCACATAACCATCATACTGCCATACCCATTAAAACACAACGCATCTCCACCCCCCTCGTCTCTCCCTCTCTACCCACACACACATCCGCACTTTCCCTCCCCACATATCCTGGTACCCCTCACACACCCACGTTTAATAACACATTCCCTCCCTCGAGCATTCACTTCCTCGTTGTCACGCTATTCTCCCCTCCCCTTCCCACACACACACACACACACACACACACACACACACACGCACACGCGCACACACACACACACACACACATTTACACTATCCCTCTACACGCCAGTATCTTGTAATATAACCACATTTCTCGACACGTTTTCCTCCTCTTTTCCCCTTGTGCACTCACCTACCACCTCCTTCAAACCCTCTCCCGGTACTCTCTTACTGTCATACATATACGTTTCCTTCCACCTACCTACAGTACTCACATCCTATCACACATCATTTACACACTGCCCTACCATCGAATGCTCTCCCACCTAGACACATTACTCCACACTGTCGTAACTCTCCCACACTCAGTCCTACACTCTCACACCTCCCTCCTTACCTGCACACCACCCTCCACCACCACACACACATTTTCTCTCCTTCACGCACACCCATCCCAAGCTTATTACATCCCTTTCACACATTTCATCAACTAACACCCCTCCTTCTTCCTCACACGTTATCTCACAGTTATATCCCAAACCCTTCTACCATCTCACACTCTTTACACCTCCCGAATCCCGAATACCATCCCCACAGTTACTCTATTATGCCACACTCACACACCCTTTCCCTCCAACACACCTTCTTTTAGTTGCTCATACTTCCTTCCCTACCTATGTCATCTCACATTCTTCCCACATACCCATCTTTTTCCCCCCTCCACACATACCTATGTCAAAACTCATACACCTCCTTCCACATACCCTCTCCCACACATCCACTTTTTAAAACAACATCTAACCCATCCCGCACTCTGTCGTCTCCCATCCGTACATCCTCCATCCAGTGCCCCCCCCTCCTTCCCCCCTCAATCCACTCCATGCCTAATTTTTCCTTCCTGACCCCCCCCCCCCACACACACCCTCCTTCAGCTCACCCCACTCTCATCCCAACCCCTTACCCTCCCCCAGACGAGTCTATCCAGGCTCCTAAAAAATCAATAACTGGAGCAGGAGCCTGTTTACGAGACAACTAAGATAACATGATGTTCTTGGTCGCTCTTGCCATAAAGTTCTTGCTTCCTGGATTTTCAGAATCAAACCCTCCTCTCCCTCCCACAATTCCTACGTGTTAAACCTCACCCTCTTTCTTCCCCACGCATCTATTGGCGTCACCCCCTTTTAATACTCGAGATCATTCCCCCGGTACGGAAGATCTGACATGTTGAACTGATTCCCCTTCCAAAAAATAGTCCAACTGAAGGATGAAATGTAAAGAAACAGAGGATGAGTAGGAGGGAAAAGTAAAATGGATGCAGTAACAGGAAAAGAGGCGAGTAGGAAGATAGAGGAAAAAATAATAATTCTGGATGGTAAAGCCTTTGTGCAGTAAGACTATAATAAGAGCACTAAACTCCGTAAAAAGAAGTAAGATGAGAAAGTCAAGTGAAGGAACAGTCGGAACAGAAGAACAGAAAGCTAAGGAAATATTTGAGAGAAACAGTGGAGGAAGAAGACGAGAAAGGAAAGCAAAGTAACACAGAATGAACAAAGAAAAAGTCAGTGAAACCAAAAATCTAATAAAGAAAAGAAAGCTAAGTAACAAGAGAATTTAAGAAGTTGAAGAAAGATCTGAGGCACATAGAGGATAATGTAGATTAGTAAAGCCTGATTTAATGAAATTGAAATCCTTAAGCTGTTCCCTGCCCTAGCGGGGATTTGAACCTGGGTCAGTCAGGACTGCAGGCCACATCTCTACCGATTGAGCCACCACCGCGTCATCCTTCTTCTGCGACAGGACTCCGCCAATACCATGGTCACTAGCATCACAGTTCAGAATGAATAGCTGGGTCTACCTGGGTACGGCAACGCTGGAGAGCTTACCAACATATGCTTGAGGTCATTGAAGGCCTTCTGAGTCACTGCAGTCCACATAAACTTCTGCCTCTTTCTCAACAATGTGTGCAAAGGTACAGCTATCGTTGCACAGTCCTTGACAAATGCCGGTAGTTGGTACACATCCCCAGGAAACTCTATAGCTCCTTCATACAAGATGGAACCAGCCACTTTTTCACAGCTGCCACCTTCTCTGGATCAGTACAGATGCTGGCCTCGCCCACAATGTGTCCCAGGTACTTTACTTCCTTCTGAAACAAGTAGCACTTCGTGGGGTTCAGCTTGAGATGTGCAGCTCGGATTCTCTTGAAAACTTCTGACAGCCTCTCTTCCTGGTCGTAAGTCTATCCAGACACAATTACATCGTCCAGACAGATGAGAGCTGTCTGGCAGTGCACACCTTCAAGTACACGATCCATGAGATGCTCAAAAGTACCTTTGGCATTGTACATCACATTAAACTGCGATAAACCCCTCCTGTATGAAAAGACTGTTTTCTCCTTGTCCTCTGCAACCTTAACCTTGCAGTATCCTGCTTTCAAATCTAGGGTGGAGAACCACTTGGCGCCTGAGAGCATCCAGCGTGTCATCAGTCCTTGGCAAGGGGGGTATACTTTCATCACTGTCACTTCATTCAGGCCTCGATAATTAACACAGCACCTTACCGAGCAATCCTCTTCCTTACCAGAACCACTGCTGATGCCCAAGGACTGCTGGACTTTTCAGTCACTCCTTGACTTTGGAGATTCTCTATTACCTTCTCCATATCTTGCCATTGGGCTGATGCGATCATCTGCTCTGGCTGTTTAACAGGACGATGATCCTGGGTGTCTATACAATGCTTCACTAGATCAGCACACCCCAGGTATAGCTCTCCAGTGGAAAAAACATCAGGAAGCTTCATCAGCAACTGCCTCAACCTCAGCACTGGTGAATCATCCAGGAACTGGCAACACCTTGAAAATAGGTATTGTAAGTGATCTGGCAGATGCCCATCTTCTTTTACAGGTCTTCCTCTGATATCACTCAGGATCCACCGCCTGGCACAGTCCCTCCCTCGTTGATCTTCTGTGGCTCACAAGAGAAACTCTCCACCACAACCAGCACTTCACCTACACCTGTTTCCTCCAAAGTTGTCCCCTCCATCACTCTGGCCTTCGTCTTGCATCATACAGCAGGCTCCACTACCCCTAGACAGCAGTCAAAAGAGCCTGTCACCTTGCACTGGAGCAATAGTTCTGATTTGGCGGGGTACCACTGTAGTGCAGAGCGCCCTCACCGTGCCGCCAGAATTGGTACATCTCACTGCCATGACGGGAACCGACCTTCCTGGAACCTTCAGCTTTATGGAGCAGAAGTCCAGCTCACATCCCAAGGACATCAG
>JAGKTI010040317.1:0-10423 GCA_018397915.1 Birgus latro
TCATCATCATCATCATCATCATCATCATCATCATCATCATCATCATCCTAAGCCCTGGTTCCAGCCTTAGAGAAACATAAACGATAATTAGGAAATATATCAGCAAAGCACATTGGAACAGACCAAATCTATTCATTTATCACTCTTGCTGTTATATTTCTCAACTCCATCACAAAGGCACAGGTCTGACCCGCCAACACCATGTGCTTCGCTGTATCAAATTGGTTTTGCTACGTTTGTGGGGTAAACTTCGCAGTATGAAGAGAGAGAGTGAAAGAAAGAGAGAGAGCAGCCAATTCCATAATTCTTGAATCCTTTCAGTGTGCAAGGTCCCAAGGTCAGGCTTTGTATTCAGTAGTGTCTGGGTGCAAAGTATTTGTTGTTCGTAGGATGACTTCCTCATTTGCATTCATTTCCAGTTCATGTAACAGGAGACACAGGAGTGCGGGTAAGGTACAGCCAGGGTCAAAAGTTAGCTTAGTACTCAACTGGATGTACTTCACACTTAAGTCATGTCCATCATTTTTCTCCCTGACATAATACGATACCTGAATGATTTCTGTATATCCAGAGAAATACCAAAGTTTTTCCAATTCTGGAATGTTAAAAAGCAAAAGGCAGTAAGAAGTAGAAGTGGTATACCTGGCCAACATACATATGTGAGTGTACAGCATGGTATTTGTATTGCAGTTACTATGGCCTGTGGCTGTGGTTCCCTGAGCTGTTCAACCGGCTGGAATTGTACTATAATGACTATCCTGATGCCAGGGTAAGACTTACACTGAGGTTTCTTGCACCTTCTCTCTGCATTGGCCTTCCTTTCCAGATTTCCCTTTCTGGTTCTCATTCCTAATTTTTGGTATGCAGGAAGAGGAAGAAGGAACCAAAGGCCAAGAGCCTGCAAGATTGTTCCTTAAAAAAAAAAAAAAAGCCAAATGCATTATCCGTTCATTTCGAGATGCCTGGACACACTGCGTTCGAAAGACTCGCAATCATAGGCAGTAGGGAATACAGACAGAGGACGACAATTCCAGAGTTGATCTGTTGGATACATAAAGAACTGGGAGTAACGGTTATCTAGAATTATTACTTAATTAGATTTATTGCTTAATATTATTTAATGAATGTAGTTTTGAATGGTGAGTTCCTTGAGGAGGTAGAGTGTTTTAACTACTTAAGGTCACATTGTTGCTGTGGATGGAAGAATAGATGTAGAGGTGAAGTTTAGAGTGAATGAAGTAGGAAAGGTGCTGGGAAGAATGAAAAAAGTGTTTAGATGTCGTTCACTTAGAAAGGATGTAAAGAGAATGTTGTATGAGGGAGTAGTGGTACCGACTGCGTTATATGGGGACTGAAATATGGAATATGGGTGTAGCGGAGGGGAAGAGTCTGAATGTAATGGAGATGAGGTGTCTGAGAAGTATGTGTAGAGTGACGCGTATGGTTTGAGTGAGAAATGATGAAGTGCGACGGGGAACTGGAGTTTTGCAAGAGATGGCTAATCGAGTTGACCAGACTGTGTTGCAGTGTTTTGGGCATATGGAGAAAATGGATGAAAAGCGATTCGTGGAAAAGATAACTGGATCTGATGTGAGTGGTGTAAGGCTGAGAGGAAGACCATGAACAGAATGGATGAGCAGTGTGGAGAGAGTGCTAGATGTAAGAGGGATGTCTGTACAGCAAGGAAGAGTGGCTGTGCGTGATAGGGATGAATGGAGAGAAATTGTGACTGCATAAATGGTGACGCGGCCACGACGGGATTTTCTCCCGCATCTGGTCTAATCAGTTGATCGGGTCAGGTGCGGGGAAGGGAATGGGTCCATTATGATGTGGCAGAGGTAAACCAGTTCTGCTGTCGGGCCCGACTGCAGATGTCGCTGGATTGCACTGCTCAATTGACCATCGTGCGGTGAGGAGTGGTCTCTTCTTCCCTTAGAGGCTATGATTTGAGTAAATGTGTGTGTGCGGATAAGTAATTTGGTGAGTGTGTTGTTTTGTCTTGGCTACCCCCACTGGGGAGGAAAGCCTAGGTATACACTGTAGATAGACAGATTAAACAATTTTGATCTGACTTGGACCAAATTTGGTTTATCATGTTAAGGTCACATGGCAAGGTTAACTTAGTCATTTTTCATCCGAGTTACACAAAGCTTTGTGAAAGTGTTCAAGGCAAGACATGGATAAAGGGATTCTATTTTGAGAATCCCAGAATGACCAAGATCACAGAGAGGGCAAGGTCTAGAGGCAGGGCCACAGGAGAAGGTCAACAGTAGAAGTATTGATGTTATTTCCACAAAACATGATGAAAGGGTTAAGGTTCAGGTTAGAATGAGGTAATTCGATTTTCAGAGCAACCAGTTGAAAGGCAAGGTCCTAGGGAAGAGTCAATCTTTTGTTTTTAGACCAGTTGGTGGGCATGGATGTTGCAGTCCATGAGTGCTCCTTCTTGGTGTGTATTGATTACGCATGTGTGCTCTTACTTTTGTACAGGTAAGCGTGTGTGAGCTCCAAGACTACAGTAGTAATGTGACGGAAAAAACCTACTGTGACACCGGAGAACCTCCTATCGACACAGCGGCTCTCTATAACACTCTCATCACTGCTGTTGCTCCACTTCCAACCTGCATCTTTACCATCTTCTTTATGGATAAATTTGGGAGGAAGTTCTTCTTTGGTTTGTTACATTTTATAATTCAGCTTTTGATCTTTTTAAATGGAAATCAGACTTCCACAATCTTGAATGTTGAGTGAACACATGCACTGGTGAAAGCGATTGTACATATCTTTCTCCTTCTTAACGTTTTCTAAATCCTAAATCAGATATAAGAAGAATTGATCAGCAGTATGTTGCCATCACGATTGTCATCATCCTGAGCCAGCCCATTTCCGTACAAGAGATAATGGTCTTTTTAACTTGATTCACCCAGTTATCATCATCATCACTGAGATTCTTATTGCCTCCCAAATACGGAATGAAATGGGATCCAGAAAGCCAAGAGTAAGAGCAGTAAATATGGAACTGTTAAGAAATGCAGATGAGTTGCTTAGGGTAGTTAGATTAAATATGCAGAGATTTGTAACAGATGTGGAACAATGAAATACCATGATGAAAGGGAAGAAGAGAGTGTGCTCAGATGGTGTGGTCACACTGAGAAAAAGAATATACCGTATATAGGAAAGTGAAACGGAGGAATATGAATGAGCTGGAAAGTAGGAAGAAGCATGGAAGACCAAGAAAAGTGCGAATGGGTAGTGTAGGTTGAACTAATGAATAAGCACAGTCTAGATATTAAAGAACAAAAAGAAACGACAGACGCTAGTAGTATATGTACGGAGGGCTGCACCACGTTTTTAACTTGATAGTCGACGGTCTGACTATAGTAGTAGTAATTACTGCCGTCGCAGGCTTAACTTAACTTGAACCCAATAGACTGCAAGGTAAAGATGCCTTCTTCTTGAAGTCCACCATCGTCCTCTCGGAGATGGAGAAAAGAATGAGGGACGTTTGTATAACATCGATGCCCCAGCATGAAGGTGTCCCCGACCAGTACTATTGCACACATGTTATGAAGCATGACTTTTTCTGCACCATTTGGCATCTTGGGTAGAGCCTAAAATATCAGAGGCTTGAATGATAAATGGATGGATGTATTGGGTCATTACTATATTGGCCATCTTTTGATAGTTTTCCTGATTCTGTAAATTCGTGTTGCTGTTTTTGGAGCCCTACCACCTTGTGTAAGTGGGAATGATGATGATGATGATGATGATCATGGACTCTTTCAATTAATGAAGCTGAATAAACTTCATCGTTTAAAGGAAGAAATAGAATTAAAAAGGAGGAGAATCGTAGAGAATATTTAACTCTAATGGAGGATGTTGGTTGCAGTGTTCGGTATGGTGTTATCTGGGTTGGCGGCATTTTCCATCTTTTTCGTAAACACTTTAGTGGACAACTTGATCGTGAGCTGTGTGTTTGGGGCCATCATTAACGTGGCCTTCAATGCTCTAGACTGTATTGGAGCTGAACTTTACCCTTCATATATCAGGTAAGGGCTTTGTAAGAGATCTGTGTATTTTGTACTGAGATATTCGATTCTACCATTATCCTACGTGCTTGGAGGAATAGGAGCAAGTCTGTAAACGATGTGATGGTTGTATGCCTGTCCTCCTTAGTATAAGTGTGTCTGTTTCATTTGCCTTATAGTACGTAGACTCATGTGACTCTTATGTACTGTGTGCACCACCGACACCTGTCATATGCATGTTTATTTATATTCATTGGCGGTTGGTGTGGACGCCCTTCATCGAATCACTTGATGTAGTGCTGCCATGTCTGTCATTTTCTTTTCTGTGCACGTCCTCTTCTCTTCCTACTTTTCCCATCCTTCCTCCCACTATTTACTACCAGTGGTGGGCAAGTTAATGATAAACGTTAGCTTCCTTAACCGATACTCCGTCAAGTAGCTGCGTTAAAGTTAATCGCTAATTTCGCCGTTAAATTAGCGGAAATTTCAATCTCACAGACAGCTGAGACGAGGGCGTAGACTATTGTGATGTACTTGAGATGCCATCACTATGAGTCTATGATCTCTCCACAGTCCAAAGTTGTGTTGGCTTAGAGTCACTATGACTATATCGATCTGACGATTTAAATGACAGTTTAAAACACTTCTGACCTAAAGTGACTTGTGACAGAAAATGAATAACGGATTAACGGAAAGCAACAGAAATCTTAAGGGGAGTTAACGATAATCTGTTAACTTAAAAATTAACAGAATAACGCGTTAAGAAAAGTATTAGCTCCGTCATTAACGGATTAACGCGTTATTGCCCACCACTGTTTATTACTCCTCTATCCACTTCAGGTGACTTTACATCGAATGACAAGACCATTGTGGACCTGTAATTCAGGAAACCATTTAAAACGCAGGGATAAAACCATGTAGCTGAATATCGGAGTAACGTGGAGCTTCCTGTGGTGCCTCTGTTACCTGGGTGGAGACGCACATGTGGCATCCTTCCGAGAACCAAACCTCCATATAAATCCCCCACACTCGTTGTGACGATGCGATGCGCAGTTAGGCAGTTATCCGCAAGGGAACATTGGTTCACAGCATGGGACAGCCCTGCAGGGTTGGTTGTTTGCCTGCGGTTGATGGGTCTGGTTGGTGAGACAGACTGTGGTTGCACAGCAACAACAGCAACCTATATTCATTTGTGCTTATATATAAACATATTCTTATATGCGGAAGCATCTCTAGGTGTGGCTTTGTATGTCTGTCTCTCTGTCTCTTGGACGCAAAGTGCTTCATTTCCATTTACTTTAGAGACTGCAAAGCCATACCACAACATCCCGCAACACAGCAATCACCTTCCATACCACATCATACTACAACAGAGCAATCACCTCCCATATCACATCATACCACAACACAGCAATCACCTCCCATATCACATCATACCACAACACAGCAATCACCTCCCATACCACGTCATACCACAACACAGCAATCACCTCCCATACCACATCATACCACAACACAGCAATCACCTCCCATACCACATCATACCACAACACAGCAATCACCTCCCATACCACATCATCCCACAACACAGGCAATCACCTCCCATACCACATCATCCCACAACACAGCAATCACCTCCCATACACGGCAATCACCGTCCATACAGCAAGACCCCCACAGCAGAGGCCTTCACCTGTAACAATTATATAAATTATGATTTGTTTCTTCTAGCAGACTTTGTAAAAGTAACTGATTATTGTCCCAGTATCTCTTCCAGGTGCTAATCAGCAATACAGTATTTGATTCTGATCCTCTTACAAATCTTCACAGTAACTTCAAATTTCAGAATGCCGAGGAACATCATTTGCATAGCCTGCTCTGGTAGTTTTACTGGATCCTTTTATACGGACCGTTCCTAAGTTTGCAGGATGTACAAACTACGTCAGAGCTTGGAAGACAAGCTGACCGAGGCTACAAATAAAATTAACAGCCTGACCCATAAAGATGATGTGCTGGAGGAGTTCATTGCAAGCAATGTTGGACATACTGTGGATGATAGCCCACTGCTCGGCCAACCGCTGTCCAGGCTGACCATCCTCCTCCCACTGTAGTTAATTCTCCCCCCACCATACAGAACGAGTTTCAACCAGTGCGGAAGGGAGCCAGGTTTGTGAGAAAAAGGAGCATCATTCCAGTAACTACATACAATAAATTTCTAATTCTCACAGAAGTAGAGGAAGAGCCCCACGAGGCACGGGTGGTGGGGGACTCCATCATCCGTGGTCAGTTGGTGGAATTTTGAGGCAGGGCACCCTCTAAACGAAAGCATTTTTGTATTCCAGGAGTAGATGATGTAACTGAGGCTGTGGAAGACATTTTTGGGAACGCGGAAAATGACAGCCTTGTTATCATTCATACAGGTACAAACGATGTCATGCAAACCCAATCAGAGGAGCTGATGGAGAAGTACAGAAAGATGATCAGACACTACATGGAGAAAACTAACCATATTTTAATTTCAGGCATACTCCCAAGGATTAATGCAGAGAATGCCTTCTTCAGCAGAGCATTTAGTATAAATAACAGTCGTCACTTTGCTTACAGGAAGGAGTTGAGTTCATCAACAAGTGGAACCAGTTTTACAAGCAGCGAACACTATTTGCGAATGATGGGCTGCACTTGAATGCTGTTGGTTCTGCCCGTCTCGGTCGTTTGCTTAGTGATGCTGTAAGTTATTTCTGGAGAAAAAAACAAGCATCATGGGAGGCAAACGTAGATATCATACAGTCCGATAAATCAATATGTAATGGAAGCTCCTCACATTGGAAAAGAAACCACATTAAAGCTATTCTTGTTAATGCACGTAGTCTATGTAATAAATTTTCTGATTTAAAGGCCATTGTCTTTACCGAAGATTATGATGTAATTGGTATAACAGAATCGTGGCTAGATACTGAGCAGAGAGATTTTCTAGCAGAATTTGACTTACCAGGCTATCACATTTTCAGTAGTGAAAGGAAGAATCGAGCAGGAGGCGGTGTGTTGTTATATATTAAATCAGGATTTCATCCAGTCGAAATTACCAAGCCATTTATTGAAAACTGACACTATTTACATTCAGCTAAAGAAATGAATCTTGTCATAAAATCACCTTTGGGGTAATTTATCGTCCACCCGGTCAGCCACTCAGCATCAATAACGAAATCTACAAATTGCCGAAATATCTTGTACTCAAAGCACGGTAATATTTGGTGATTTTAAAATAATTTACCAGTTCCAAAATGGGGAGAAGCCCTATCCTCACACACAGGGTTAGACCTGTATACAAACTTGCAGGAAAGTTCTTTATATGAATTTGTAAATTGTTCAACACATGGATCTAACATCCTAGATCTTGTCTTAGTCACATCAGAAAATGTAGTGAGTAACGTTATTGTAGGAGAAGAATTTAGTTCAAGTGATCATCTCATAGTTATATTTAACATTAAATTCAGTGAAGGCAGTGTCAGGGCCAGTTGCGAGAAAGTGCCTGACTTTAAGAGAGCAAATTTTAAGAAATTAAAGGCAATTGTAGGTGCAGGTGACTGGCATCCCATTGTCGAAACTTTAGATATCAATGACGTGTGGAATTTTTTTACAGAAACTCTCAACAGTGCTGTCAGGTTATGCATTCCAATGCGCAATAGAAAGCCTGCCAAAAATTCTAAATCCAAATGGTGGAACTCCGACATTAAGCATTGTCTGGAAGAAAGAAACCTTGCATATAAAAATTATAATACCACAAAGAGTCAAAGTTATAAAAATGAATACATTGCCCTTCGACGAAAAGCCAAAAAATTAATTAAATGAAGTAAGAAAAACCTTGAGGCACATATTGCAAGTATCAGTAAATCAAATCCCAAAGAATTTTTCAGTTACATAAGAAGCAAAAAGGTAATAACTCCAACAATCGGTCCCTTAATCACAGATAACGGAGAGCACACTGATGATGAAACTATGATGGCGAAAATTCTTAATACGTTCTTCGCGTCGGTATTTACAACAGAAAATATAAATACGGTTCCTACTGTTTCCCCCACTCCTATAGAAGAGGGCAACATAATCACTGACATCACAGTTAGCGATCACAACGTACTGCTTGCAGTAAACAAATTGAGAGAATAAAACACCAGGATCAGACAAAATATCTCCACGTGTATTGAAGGAACTACAGAATGAAATATCAAAGCCTTTGTCTGAATTTTTCAACTTATCACTTAAGAGCAGTAAGATGCCACATGAATGGAAGCTTGTTAGCATAGCCCCAGTATTCAAAAAGGGCAACAGAGCCCAACCAGAAAACTACCGCCCAATTAGTTTAACATCGGTGGTTTGCAAATTGCTTGAAACTATTATCAGAGACAAGTTTGTGAAACACTTAGAAACAAACAATCTCATCAAAGATTCGCAACATGGTTTTCGTAATAATCGCTCTTCCCTCACGAATCTGCTGGACTTTTTCAGTGATATACTGAATATGTATGACGAGACTAAATCTGTTGATTGGTCTACCTCGATTTTCAAAGGCTTTTGACAAAGTTCCACACAAAAGACTCCTTCAGAAGCTAAAGGCACATGGTTTCAGTGGCAATGTTCTCGATTGGGTAGAAGATTGGCTTTCGGGACGAAAGCAAAGAGTTGTAATTAATGGAAAAGAGTCAGACTGGATAAACGTTACAAGTGGAGTGCCACAGGGTTCCATGTTAGGTCCTATTCTTTTCTTAATATATGTAAATAATATTGACGAAGGATTGTGTTGTAAGATTTCAAAATTTGCTGATGATACTAAAATAGGTAACAGAGCAGATACCGCACTGCAAAGGCAAGCAATTCAGAGAAATCTTGATCATCTGGTTAACTGGGCCCAAGTTTGGGAAATGGATTTTAATATTAATAAATGCAAAGTGTTAAACATTGGCAGTAAAAATGTAAGAGCTAGTTATAGCCTGAATAATGTCCAACTTGATGTGGTAAACCACGAAAAAGACTTAGGAGTTATAATAACAGACGATTTGAAGTCAAGCAAACAATGTACAGAAGCAGTGAAAAAAAAATAATAAATTGATTGGATTCATACACAGAACATTTGAAAATAAGTCCGATAATATCATCCTCAGTTTGTATAATTCCTTAGTACGCCCGCACTTGGAGTACTGCATTCAGTTTTGGTCACCGTATTATAAAAAGGATATAGAAAAGCTTGAAAGAGTGCAGCGAAGGATGACAAAGATGATACCTAGATTGAGAAATAAACTGTACGAGGAACATTTAGAAGCACTTTCCCCTAACTAAAACGGAGGATACAAGGAGATTTAATTCAAGTATTCAAAATCTTCAAAGGACATGATAACATGGCTGTCGATAAATACTTCACAGTTGATCACTCGAATTATACTAGAGGCAATGGGCATAAAATAATTGGCAAACGATTCCAGTTGCATGAAGCTAAGCATTTCTTCTTCAATAGAGTTGTAAATATATAGAATAAATTGCCCTCCAGTGTAGTAAATTGTAATACAGTACTAACCTTTAAAGGTCGCCTGGATAAATATTTGTCGTCTAATCCCCAGCTTAATATGTTTACTCCCGAATAAAACACTTGTGTATGTATATTTTTTTTCTATTCTTTTAGACCCTGGATCAATTTATTAAATGCAAATATATGCACAATGATAATACTTTAAGTTTCTTCCTGCAGAGTCCAACTGAGACCATGGGATCACTATATTTATGTGTATCTGTAACTTTTGAATTCCCACAGATCCGACTGAGACCACGGGATTATTAGCTATATTCATGTGTATCTGTATCTTTTAAATTCCCGCTGAGACCACGGGATTACCGTATTCACGTTGCTATGTCTACAGTCTCATCGTCTGCAGATGCCCTGGTAACTCAGTGTACCCGTACATAGTGTCATGCGTTATTTATTTGTTCGATTATTCATTGTACTTTACTACTTTCTCTTTCAGGTTATTTGTACTGGTAGCTTATAGATAATGTATTGTAAAACGTAGCTTTTTCTTTTGAGTCTTTCCTATGAAATTTCTATGTCAGTTTTCCATGCTGCATGGTGGTTTTTCTCACTTTTTCTTGCCAGTTTTAAGTGGAGGCTTTGGAGGCAAGGGGAGCCTTCTTGCTTTACTATCCTTATCCTCCAGCATGTAGAGTTAGATCTTGTAGTCATAGTCTACTCTGTAACAAACAGCCTCGAAAGGACCATAAGGTCTGTTGCTGTTTGCTTTCCTTTGTACTCCTTTGTACCACATCATACCACAATACAGCAATCACCTCCCATACCACATCATCCCACAACACAGCAATCACCTCCCATACCACATCATACCACAACACAG
>JAGKTI010040318.1:0-10423 GCA_018397915.1 Birgus latro
GTGTAAAGTGATGGTCTTCGAGAGAAGTGAAGCCAGTGAATGTACAGTGAGATTGGATGGGAAGGATATGGAGAATGTGAGTGAATTTAAGTACTTGGGCAGTGTGATGAGTAAGGATGGAAGTCTGGAGGGTGAAGTGCTCGAAAGGGTGCAGCAGGGAAGGAAGGTTGCTGGTTCGTTGAAAGCAGTGATAAGAAACAGGGAGGTGAGAATGGAAGTGAAAAAGTTGTTACATGACAGTATTGTGATACCAACTCTAACATATGGAAGTGAAGCTTGGACCCTGTTGGAAGGACAGAAGTCAAGAGTGAGAGCAGTGGAAATGAGTTATTTGAGAGGAGCATGTGGAGTCACATGGAGAGACAGACTGTCAGGGGAAATTTAATGCTTTTGACCTGATCCTTGTAAGAGGGAACAGACTTGTGAAATCGAGCGGCGATTTCACTCTACGCTGGCTCACTTCGCCAATTCTCCAGAGTCGAGAATTTATAGACTTTCTCAACGGTACGCAGCAGAGACTAGACGCTCTATTAGGCTGCAATATCGTACCGTTGGCCTCTAAGAAAGTTAGTTTCCCCCCCCCCCAACAATCAAAAATGATAATAATAAATATAACAGGATCTTGGCTGAGCCAAACTCCTAGCTAGCACAACGGATTTAAGGAGTGATGCCAAAGCTGGCCTAAGTAGCAGTCGTGATTTAATTCAAAAGTTGTGCTAATGCGGAGTAGCAAAACTATATTAAACAAGTGGGAAAATTAAACACGGGTGTTACATTTAACAAAGCTCAAGAAAACGAACTGTAAATTTATTAAATACAAGCAAATAAATTTACGTTACATGACTCCAATTCAAATCAAATGAAAGAAATGCACTCACTCACTCAGTCAAATGGCTAAATATTTCAAAAAGCTTAAGGCTAGGAAAAACCAGAAAATACTGATCGGTATGGATGAGACTGTACTATAGTCGATCACCAAGAGGGTGGGAGCTCGGGAACACTCGCCGATTCAAGCCGAGATCTGAAATAAAGAAATCATTCAAGCCTTTAGAGGCGTACGACGCAATTCGTTCCGCGACTATGGACAGACTGGGGTCCCGTTTGAAAACTCGACGCAGCGCGGGTGGGAGCTGCGCGCACAGGCTTATAACGGCCCAGAGCGAAACCCGACAACTTAAAATTATCGTACATATAATAATAATTTGCTCCCCGCAAAACAACCCAATGTCACGACTTAACGCGATTTTTCAATGTAGAAAATTCGTGACACAGACTAACGAATGAGGAAGAGAAGGAGCGTTGTGGTGTGGTTGAGGATGTGATGGGAAGTGTTAGGAGAAGCACGTTAAGGTGGTTTGGTCATGTGGAGAGGATGGAGAGTGAAAGATTGACGAGGAGAGTGTACGTGAGTGAGGTGGAGGGGGCGAGAGGGAGGGGGAGGCCGAGGATGAGATGGAGGGATGGAGTGGAGAGGTATATGAGAGAGGGGGGTGTGAGTTGGGAGCGTGGTAGTGAAATGGCAGGGGACAGAGTGACATGGAGGCGATTTGTTTGTGGCCACCCCGTGCGGGATTGAGGCGTCTGGCAATAGATAGATAGATAGATCTATCTTCCAATGGTAACCACTCTTTCTAAACAGTATATAATTTCTCTCTGTATTGATAAGCATCTGATATGGCATCCTAAATAAGTGTGAATACTGAGAAATGTAATACTGCCACAAGCAAGCCCTGGCAGATGTAATAACCTGGTGTGGAATGTTTCGTGAATCAGGTTCCTGAATAACAAACTTGGTCTTATGATTTAATTATTATGTGGCATTCAATGTCAAGGCAATTTGTATACATTAACTCCAGGGCTATATAAATCCATTCTGTTACTTATTACTCTTCTTTCCTTTTCAGATAGCTTTACATTTAGTGACGAACCTGAAGGTTTCTTGTAAGCCAGGAAACCAGTTACAGCGCTGGGTGGTAGCCATATAACCCAACATTATGTGTTCCATGCATGTGAACAAGTTCCTGGTGGGGGGGTTAGTGCCCCTCCTCATAAAATAACCAACTCAAAGACAAATGACCACCCCTTATGGGATCATGGTGTCTGGCTATAGACAGATGGACTATGTACACCAAATATTAGCTGTGGTAAGAACTGTCTACCTATACCGAGAGACAGTAATCAAATGTAATGCTGTACTGTTCTTGTATGGCAACACTAAAGAGAGGTGGGTGAAATCATGTATATCAACCCATCTGAGATATCACTTGTTACATTCAGAATTTTGGCAACACTGACCCCTCCTGCACAGATACTTGTTCTGGCTACTGTATACACTCGCCACCCAGCACCTACACCCATTCAGCATCTGTTCTCATCCTACACTCAGCACTAAATTGCACAAAGCTGTATTTGATACAATTTTTTTCTCCCCCCTAAAACGGCCCCCATTCAGAAGGAACTGTGCTCTGAAAATATATGGAATTTCACAGTCCAGGTCATCAGGTCCGACCACCTGCACTATTCGCAGTCCGCTGATCATCAACCTTCTTCCCCCCCCTTTTAATATACAGTAAACCTTGCATATGCCGAACTTTTAGAAGCCAGAATCTTCAGTTAGCCGAACTCGGGCCGAGGCCACGTATGAAAGTAGGCCGAAATGCAAAAGTAGGGGGGAGAAATGGCGCGGGTGGACATGCCAGGCGGACACGTGGCGCCAGTCTGCTGCTTGCTTTTGGAGACGGTAGTTGTGCCATTCTTACTGTCATCTAGTGCTGAGCAGTGCTCTCCTTTTGCTTTGCCATGGAAGGTTCAAAGCTTAAAAGAAGTGATACTGGCACCTCTAGTCGTAAAGGAATGAAGCTAAAAAAAAAAAAAAGCGCGTGTGACTTAGTGTAATGATCATGATTAAAGTTCAGTACTATTATTACTGAAAGTGTTACATTGCAGTCTACTACAGTGATTACATTTAAGTTTAGTTCTTAATATAGAGTGAAATAAATACTGGGTACAGTTTAGAATTTATGTTAAAGTGTGAACTCACCCACCTCCACCAACTCGTCTCCAAAACAAAACAAACTGCCGACGAATCTGCTGCCTCTAACGAAAGGTGTTACACTGCAGTCTATTACAGTGATTACATTTAAGTTTAGTTCTTAATATACAGTGAAATAAATACTGGGTACTGTTTAGAATTTACGTTAAAGTGTGAACTCAACCACCTCCACCACCTCCGTCTCCAAAACAAAACAAACTGCCGAAGAATCTACTGCCTCTAACGAAAGGTGTTACACTGCAGTCTATTACAGTGATTACATTTAAGTTTAGTTCTTAATGTCGAGTGAAATAAATACTGGGTACTTTTTAGAATTTACGTTTAAGTGTGAACTCAACCACCTCCACCACCTCCGTCTCCAAAACAAAACAAACTGCCGACGAATCTACTGCCTCTAACGAAAGGTGTTACACTGCAGTCTATTACAGTGATTACATTTAAGTTTAGTTCTTAATGTAGAGTGAAATAAATACTGGGTACTTTTTAGAATTTACGTTTAAGTGTGAACTCAACCACCTCCACAATCTCCATCTCCAAAACAAAACAAACTGCCGACGAATCTACCTCCTCTGACGAAAGGCAAATTATGTGCACTGAATTTTTTCTTTTTTGTCTTTCTTTATTAATTTATACACTGTATATGCTCCTTTACTTTAGTGTTAAGAAGACGAGTACTGTTTGTTGCAATTTGGGGGGGTGAAAATCCATCTCCAACACACACTACCGATGGTCTGTACTGCCTCTGTGAATTATTTTCTACCAATTAACCACTTCAGTACTGTGACATCTATTTCTACTTTATTTACACTTCCTCCAGCTGATTTTATGGCACTCAGGACTGGACTCACATACTGAAGGGGCTAACGAAGGCTGTACCAACCCCGTGCACTTCCACAGATCCAACCTACACTGACTAAAATGGTCTGGTGGCAGCAAGATCAAAGTGAAAATACACCCAGCACTGAAGGGGTTAAATGTATAGTAAATGCACTAAATTGTTTTTTGTCATAACTTATTTATTTATATATGCTTCTTTAACTTAGTGTTGAAAGGACAAGTAATAGGCGTTGTTTTAGCAATTTTGGGGGGTGAAAATTCGGTAATTTAGCAATTTTGGGGGGTGAAAATTCGGTAAGCCGGAAAAATCGGTAATTCGAACCAGGGTAGAGCCTCATATAGTTCGGCTTTGAAGGGTTTACTGTACTTTATTTCTATTGTTTCAGAATGTACATAGCTACTAACTACAGCACTAAAATATGATGTTTGTAATGAGAAAATACTATGGAAAGCATATAATCAAAACTTACACTACACTTCAAAAAAAATCTATTCTCATCCTATACCCAACACAAATGTTCACAAGGATATATATATATTCCCCCCCCCCAGAACGGCCCCCATTCCAACGGAACTGTGCTGTGAAAAGCACATGGAATGGAATTTCACAGTACAGGTCACCAGCTCCGAACACCTGCAATACCGGTAGCCTAGGTGCAGTCTGCAAGTGGCTGTGGCAGCCATCCACTTTCCCCCCCCCCCCCCACTATTTCAGATGGCACATAGCTGCTGCCTAGATATACAACAGAAGCCTTCAAAAACCATCACGAGACACCCACCCTTTAGACACAACCACACCCAGAGAAACACAATTACACCTATACTCTCTCTCTCTACTAACTTGGTTTAAAAATGGCTTATGCTCTCTCATGAATGCTGAGTTGTAAGAATACAGTAAACAAGCATTAAAATATGATGCCTGTCACGATGAAAACCCATGGAAAGAATGTAGGTCTATAATATTTTGTTTCTGCCAGTGGGAAATGTTAAAGAAAAAAAAAAAAGCTGCAATAACATGAAAGTTTCTGCCAAGTTAGAGTGAAATGAGTAAAACCAGACTTCCACACAATCATCATCTTTCTCTACTTCAGTGCCAACACAATATACAACTCACAGATAATACACTATGCCCATAGTGTAATACGTACTCTCACACCACAACATACTCACATTTACCGCAGCGTAATGTCTCCTCCCACACCACACATGCACCACACACACTATCACACCACAAAACACTCACCACATGTACTACAGTGTAAGGCCTCCTCCCACACCACACCACACCACACTATCACAACAGACAATCCTTCAGCATATATCTTTGGGGCTGCCAGGATTTTTGTAGTCAATCAAGTGGGATTACAAGCCTAGATTTACTAATACACAGCAAATATTCTTCAAAACAGCATAATCTTGATCTAATAGGTTTATCATGTATTGACAAAGGAATAAGATATAAGAATTAATTTTTATGCTGAGGGAAGGCGGGGGAAACACTCAGTACAGGTGATGGCAGGGTCAGAGGCCGGTAATGATTTTTAGCACTAGGGCAAGGTTTCTCTCCCAATTTCTCTCTCTCTCTTTCAATTTCATTTCCAGTGAACAAGGAACAAAAAATGAACAAGCATCAAGGGGGAGAACTATTAGTACCATACCTAGTGAAGTGGACTAATCATCATCATCGTAACCAAATTATTTTTCAATCATCATATCCATTTTTTTCTTTTTCTTTTTCAAGAAGTCATACCCCTATTCATTTATTTATTTTTTTACATATGGATGAAATGTACAGGGCCCATAATGCAAAGAGGAAACCCCAAAGTGGGAGAAACTGGCCAACTGGAATCCCACTGAAATTACTCTGACACTCATTCACTCACCATTCAAATCCCAGTATCTTACACACACACAAACCATGGGTACATCACACATCCTTGCTTACTCCAACACTGATATAAACCACTGTCATTTTCATATTTCTCTCTCTCTCACTCTAAAATTACAAACCATCACAACCTAATGCAAGACACCAACACCATCACAAACACCCAAATGATACAAAAAAAATGCAACAATGTAGAAGAAATATCCACAGCATAGCCTTAGAATAAAGATAACGACGGTTCTAAAATGTATAAACAATTGGCTGTAATGGTGTACAGCTTATAACTTTATCCAGCATAGTCTGCCTAACTTACTATTGCATTCATTCATTATCCAATTCCATGTCGTCCCACAGAAGACCGTAGGAGCCCGGGGCTAGGCAAGCTGGTCCTGACATTTAAGATGAGATACTGCGCAAAATAATCTGCTCATCACATATTGCTATTTTTGAGATGCCAGGGGTTAACAGACGATAGGGACCTGACAGGCAAATTCGTTCTTGCACCTGCTTAGGAAAATATGGCAACTGACTGTGTGATACGAAGCACTATATAAAAATAGTTCAGTCCATTTGGCACCTTAGGATCTTTCCATATCTATCTATCTATAGCCTGATGCCCTAATCCATACAGTTATAAAATGTTAAACACCCGAACATCAGAGGCACATTTTCCCAAAAGATATAAAGATAACATATTACACTTCAACACATATATAAGTACAGTCAGTTTATTTCCACCTGACAAAACAAGGCAACTTTTATAACTTCAGCACTAAATCACTGGTGTATAAAATTCAATAGGCCTTAGTGATGAGGTAGGGATGAGTCTCCTTGGTTACTCTTCAAATTAACTATCAAGTCTGACTACACTTGGCCATAATCCAAGCTAGAGATTATGAATCTGTGGCTACATAAAATTTGATAAGCCTTGGTGAGGAAGCAGGGATGAGACTCCTTGGTTACTATTCAAATTAACTCTCAAGTCTGACTACATTTGGCCATAATCCAAGCTAAGAGGTTATGAATCTCTGTCAGGCAAAAGCAAACTGACTACAGAATAAATCAACAGAAATAAACAGGTACCAAAAAAACACACCCACATCAATATATAAACATACAGTCAGACACAGGAAAGAAAATTATTAACAAAATACATAAACCGTATTAACGATATGTTTATATATATGCAGGGGAAAAATCATTAATCTCTGACCCAAGTGAAGGGAATCAAGTGGGGATATTTAATGAAGGGAATCAACTCAGGATGCTCATTAATCTTTGCCATAAATGAATGTTAACTAAGGATGCCTGTTAGTTTTAAATTCTCATTGCTATTTTGACCAATACATTTTTCTTTTTAAAGCAGAGATGAAAAAAATGAAGGCTGTAAGAAATAATACACAAAGGAGAGCCAAATTCAAGTTCCATTAATTCTGAAATTCCTGCACACATTGTTATAAAGACTGGAGGTCATAGGAAGGGGGAAATACAGATTGAGGATGACAATTTCATAGCTGACTTGTTGTCAATTAAAATCAACCAAACAAGGACAAGAGTACATATTTTTTCCTGTGGCTGACTGTGCAGTACACCACAATGGCATGGCAAAGATAATAATGCAAAAATAACAATATGGACATAAAAATAGGCAAACAAATAACACAACCAACATCAATATTTCAGGAAGGATAATACATGCAAAACACCTATTTTTATTGTTTGGTAAAAAAGCACTATGGCTTTTTGCAGTGTCCTGTTATTGGCCACATTTATTTATGATCTTTTGGGCTGATTATAACTGCTGTTGTGGTGGTCCCAGGTTCATTTTAACTACAAACAAAGTCAATGCTGGAGAAACTAAATACTGGAATTTAATGAAAGAAAAGAGGGAATATGGGCTTTTGGATTATAATTAATCCTTACAACACAGATTAACCTCTAATAATCTTTTTCAGACATGCATCTTTTAGCAGTCTCTACTTTGGAAAATGACATGCATATAGCCTTAACAAAATTTCTCAGCTCATTTAACAATATCTCATTCAAGAAGCTAGATAATCAGCAGACAAGCTACAAACAACTGACACTGTTTTATTTAGTCAGGGAGCAAATACTGTAAAGGCAAAAATGCTGATGCTATGCTGGTTCAGAGAAGTGATTTGGTTACAGCACTACTACAGAGGAATACAGGACCACAGCAACAGCAGCCCACAATTTACTAAACCATGATACAGGGCTGAACATGTACATCTGGTGCTGTTGGCTCAGTCTGCAGGTATGGGGGATGCATGTATTTTGACGACTTTATTTAATTATGCTCTGTTTAACTGGGGATTAAATTACCATCTTTCCTTTGTAAATGCTAGGTGAAACAAGACCAATATGGTGCTAGTCATGAAGAAGTGCTATGGAAAGGATGTTGGGCCACAGTGCTATCTTATTCTGCCAGTGAGGTATGGGAAATGAATCTACATAAGGCCAAAAATCTCATGTCTCCTTGTGTCATGTTTGTCATGCCTCTGTGTCATATATAGTATCATGCTTTTGTGTGTCATGTCTCTGTTTGTCATGTTTCTGCATGTCATGTCTCTGTGGTAGTTCAATTTGTATATGGATGGAGCTATAAGACAGATAATGGGCAGGGATGTAGATATATTGGAGAGTCTAATGAGAGAGGGTAAGGTGTGGAAACTTCCTGAACTGTTGCTTGCTGATGATACTGTATTGTGAAGAATGTGAACTGCAAGGCTTGGTGATGAGTCTGGGGGTGTATGTAGGAAATGGAATCCAAAAGAGAATGTATATATGAGTAAAGGTATGATCTTAGAGCATAGAAAAGTCAAGCATACACAGTGAGACAGGATGGTGAGGAAATAGAGAATGAGAGTGTATTCCAGTACTTAAGTAGTGTGATGAGTAAGGATGGAAGTGCTTGAACGAGTGTGGCACTCTTGCAATACACAACCATACCCTCCCCTACACCCTTGCAATTCACAGCCATTCCCTCCCCTGCACTCTTGCAATACAGAGCCATGCCCTCCCCTACACCCTTGCAATACACAGCCATGCCCTCCCCTACACCCTTGCAATACACAGCCATGCCCTCCCCTACACCCTTGCAATACACAGCCATGCCCTCCCCTACACCCTTGCAATACACAGCCATGCCCTCCCCTACACCCTTGCAATACACAGCCATGCCCTCCCCTACACCCTTGCAATACACAGCCATGCCCTCCCCTACACCCTTGCAATACACAGCCATGCCCTCCCCTACACCCTTGCAATACACAGCCATGCCCTCCCCCGCATTCTTGCAATACACAGCCATGCCCTCCCCCGCACTCTTGCAATACACAACCATACCCTCCCCTACACCCTTGCAATTCACAGCCATTCCCTCCCCTACACCCTTGCAGTACACAGCCTTGCCCTCCCTTGTACTCTTCCTATGCTCTAGCATGTCTTCCCTGCCCTGTCATCCCTTACCTGTCCCATCATCCTTTACCTGTACTGCCACCTCTTACATGCCCTGCACCCTTACTATGCCCTGCTGTCCCTGTCCTCTCCTTCCATCACTGTCCTGCTAACTCTGTCATGCTGTCTCTTACTTCCCCTGCACCCTTGCTATGCCCTGCCCTGCCATCCCTGTCCTGTCCTGCACCATTGCTGTACCCAGTCATACACTTCCTTTGCCCTGCTATTCATGCCCAGCTCTGTCCTACCCTGCCATCTCTGCTGTGTTCTTTCCTTGCTCTGTCCTGCCTTACCATCTCTGCTGTGTTCTGCTGTTCTTTCCTTGCTCTGTCCTGCCCTACCATCTCTGCTCTGTATGGTTATTCTTGCCTTGTGATCTGTCCTGCTATTCTTGCCCTGCCATCCCTGTGAGATACTCACCTTTATCTGCAGTTCTGTCTTTCCTCTGCTGCTCCCTTCTTCCCTTCCTTGCCATGCCGCCTGTGTAATTTGTTTAGGTTCGTTGGAATAGTGCCCAATTATGTATTGTGTGATGGTTTTTCCCTTTCTGTCAGGATTTTCTTTGAGTACATGTGATATGTTTATGGGGCAGTGATTAGAATGTCATGTATTCTCAGGTTTTCACTTTGACAAGGCTGAAATTTTAATCCCTTTGAAGCTTGTTTTTCCATAGCTCCTTGGCAGAGCATTAAAGTATTGTTGCTCTTTATCTATATATAAATATGGAATTACAAATTACCTAATTCCATATTAATATAATAAAGCTAAGCAATTAATGTAAAGCATAATCATTTCACTATAAAAAAAAAAAAACTTTGTGGGCATTATACATCATGTAAGAGATTTTGTTTGCACTTTACTTTTGTTTGTCCTGTTTGTTGTTATGTATCTGATCTATAATGCTTCTTTCCTACCCTGGTCTTCTCCTTCTTTATTTTCCTCCCCCACCCCTCCCGTTTCTTCCTTCTCCTTTCTATTTTTCTTCACTATACTCACCCTCATCTTCCATCTCTTTCCTCAACCTCAGTCTCCACCTCCTCCCCCCCCTCCTCCTCTTCTTTGTCTTATCTCCTATTTTTTTTCTTCTTTTGTTCATCTCCCTCTTCCTCTCCTACAACTATTTTCCATATCCTCATCTTCATTCTCTTTCCTCACCCTCAGTCTCCACT
>JAGKTI010040319.1:0-10423 GCA_018397915.1 Birgus latro
GTGTTGTGGTGTGTGTGGTGAATGAAGTGTGTTGTGGTGTGTGTGGTAAATGAAGTGAGTGTGCTGTGGCATGTGTGGTGAATGAAGTAAGTGTGTTGTGGTGTGTGGGTCTGCATTAGAATGAGGGCACACTGGATTATCTGTGAGTTCTGGTACTGAAGTAGAGACGGTAATATCAAATAATACAAACCCCATAAACAGTGGTGGTGACATTAACGAAGCTCTTAACATGCGAGAATTCCCACTCCAGATTCTTCTTATAGAAGACGAATCTGGAAATGTACATCAAGGACCAGTTATTACACACATGTAAACTGAAAAACTGTTGTTTAAGTTATATAACTATCTGGTTTATAAATATTCCAACCCCCCCCCTCCAAAATATATACTGTATATATATACAGTATATATAATTTTTTTGTCCCATCAAGAACATAGCGGCACAAGGCTAAGCTACTTGGTCTCGATTTTTAAGAAGGGAAAGATCATTGACTAACATCACTTGAGCAATAAAACTCAAGCATCCCTTGGATGTAAACCCTTTCAGACCCCATCCTCTTGGAGTGCCTTAACCCACTAGACCACCAGGCATCATTTAGTGACATTACTCAACTTGAAATTATACAATACAATCACTCCTCACTTAAAAATCAAGGATGTATGAAGGCAAAGGCATATTTGAGGAGAAATAACTTTCAGTGATATATACATCTAATTCATGACTATGGGGCTAAAATGACAAACAGCAAAAAAATAAATATGTAAATAAAGTAAAAAAACTTAAGTTTCTGAATTTAAACTACTATGTTATAAATGATATGTAACTTTAAGTGAAAAAATAAGGGTTGATTTATTAGAAACTGAATAATACAACAACAGTGAGTAAATCATCTTTAAATACGAACTAACTGTACTACCATATACTGTACCGAAGACCTGCTGTTTAAGTGACATTACCTGTACTCAACTTCATATTACTGTATATACTACTATATTTCTAGATGCCCGAAAAACTTTAGGGAGTGTACTATACAGCGATACACAAAAGTAAATATGAGTTATGGAACTCCTGCAGAGCATTATTGTTAAAAATCGAGAGATGGGGAAAACAATACTTGAAAACTAATACGTACTCAAATGAGGCTTTGGCATGAAGTTCGTCGCCTATAGTAATGTCAGTGTACTTGACATTGATGGTAGCACGCGTAGTGCAGTCTCCAGTTCCATTTGCTGATGCCCTGGACTCATCAATAATGTCAGTTTTGAATGGTGTGCTGTAAAGAGAAAGTTAATTAGTGATTACATTTGCTTCATAACAACAATAACAATAATACAGTATGATGAAACACTGTATAAATACACTACCACACACACTGTAATAGGTCAGGGTGTGTGGATCCCAGAGTAATGTCATAATTATATGATGGCCAATAATCTTTAAGACCTACAGTAGTAAGCTGGGTTTGAAACCTACAGAAGACAGTGCTTTTCAGTACAATGTTAAGATGATACATCGCATACCAGTACAGAAAAAAGTACTACAGCTCATGACACATTCAACCACAAGGAATATATAGAAATTTATTAGGCATATACTACTGGTAAACACTGTCCAGGAATACCACAAGGGCTCCGTATAGCAGTTTCCTATTAACCTTCTGACACTTTAGGTATTTTATGCTGGGTATTAAGGCCAGACTTCATTATAAGTCAGGGATGTGTTGTAAAATATCACAACTTAACTAGAGAAGTAGTTAGTAGTAGTCATAGTAGTAGTAACCTGAGGTTCATGTAAAATGTCAACCCAGTGGACTGCTAACTGGAGATGACCTTTCTGCAATCCACCATCCACCTTTTGGTGGACAAGGAAGTGGCTGAAGGACATAGGCCTATGTGAAACCAGGCTCTTGGGTCACCCAGTTACATCGATGCCACTGCAAGAAGGCATCCCTCTTCCTCTCCAGTAAACTGACTGATCAGGTTTATGGGCAAAAATTGCTAATAATTTATTATTTTGCAAATGATGGAGGACTTGATGCCAAAGAATAATATCCTGTATATCAAAATGGTGTTTATACAACGAATGACTTGAACAGTCTCATCTGTGCTAAATAAAATCAACCAATGGTGCAAGAATAAGAAACACACCTATTTATTTTTATTTTTTTTAATGAAAGGAAGAAGGAACCAAAGGCCACAAGCCCACAAACCATTCCTTCCAAGGAAAAAGTAAAAACAATAGAAAAGTGAGCCATATTCAAGATCCGTTCATTTTGAGATACCTGGACACACTGCGTTTGAAAGACTGGAGATCATCGGAAGTAGGAAATACAGACAGAGGGAGACAGTTCCAGAGTTGACCTGTTGCATAAATGAAGGAGAGGGAGTAACAGTTAACTCTTGCATTAGAGAGTTTGACAGAAAGGGGATGAGAGTTTGTTGCTAGACGGGCGCTAAGCAGCCATCGTGTACAGAAGCAAGCAGACAGTTCAGAGGAGCAGTGACCATTGATGTAGCGAAAGAAACGGGATAAAGATGCAACAGTGCGGTAAAGAGACAGAGGCTGAAGGGGGCCAGTATGAGGAGGAGAGTTAATGTGATGAAAAACCTCTGACTCCATCCTTTTGAGAAGAGCTGCATGTGGGAAGCCTCACCACACATGAGAGGTGCACTCTACACAGGGGCAAATAAAACCCATGTGTAAAGTCAACAACTGTGCAGGGGTAAAGAAGGTACGGAGTCGGCTTAGCACACCCAATCTCTTGGAAGCAGATTTTACAAGAGATGTATTATGATCTTTCCAAGATAAGTCCCAAGTGAATGAAACCCCAAGTATGTTTAAGGATAATGCAGGATTGAGCTGGATATTACTAAACATGCGTGGGCACCCCTGTGGAATATTCTGTCGAGTTGATAGGTGTAAGAACTGAGTCTTTGATACATTAAAAACACCAAGATTACTTTTACCACAGACAGAGATAAGAGCCAAGTCAGACATTATGTGTGCCATAGCCTCATCCCTTGTTTGTTGAAGCAACTGCTGAGAAGGACGTTGTGGGAACCGAATGGAAAGGTGAAGGGTGGAATCATCAGTGTATGGGTGGATAGGGTTAAATGTACAGCTTAGAAGGTCACTGATGAATAAAAGGAAGAGAGTCAGTGACAGGAGAGAGCCCTGAGAAACACCATTGTTGATTGATCTATGAGAAGAATGGTGGCCATCTACAACAGCAACTACAGACCTGAAAGAGATAAGCCTCAATATTCCAAATGAACACCTTTACATATTACGGTGTAGTGGTAGGTGGGGGCACTCACAATCCACTCACTTGATGTAGAGCTGCTCTCAGGTGCCTGTACACCAGGAAACCATTTACTATGCTGGGTGGTAACCATATAACCAAATTTTGGTGCCTGGTGGTTTAGTGGGTTATTAGGGCACTCCAATCGGATTGAGCCGGTGCAGGTTTATATCCAAGAGATGGTTGGGATTTATTGCTCACGTAATGCCACTCAGGGATGAGTGAGGCTGGTCACTCTCATCTTAAACGTCAGGACCAACTTGCCTAGCCCCGGGCTCCTACACTCCTTATGGGGCAACACTGGATAAGGTCATGATGATGATGATGATGATGATGAAGTAATCTGCCATCACAAATTGACCCCTTCAATCCAGCAATGTGGCTTGTTCGAGTCTCCCTATCTCCAGACAGTTTTATTTCTTTTGGACTGACTTTTCAAACTGCATAGGTTATGTATAGCCGTCACAAACCTAGACTCTCACTACAAGAGATTTCTCAAAGGTGAATAAAATTGGCTGAAGGTGGCAAAAATAACAAAAATATGACACCACTGGAGTGAAAATGTTGAAAGAGTGTACTATATTGCAACAGCCTATAACCTGGATACACTTAGTTCTCATTTAAAGTGACCTTTCTTTCACGTCTTTCTCATTAATAAGTCCTCAGTAAATCAGAGAAAAAAATGGTGAGTGAATGAGAGTGTGGCTTATTAACTGGGTAAACTTTGGTTAATATAGTATCTCTTTCTTTTTATTTCTGGCTCTGGACCCCATCTCACCCCACCTTGGAATGGGAAAGGAGGTCTGGATGATGATGATGATGACTGCTTATTAAAGTTTCATTGTTGCCTATCAAGCTGGCATACCAGATTCACCAATTTACAGCACAATACCAACAGTACATAAAAAGCTGTGACATACTGGAACATATCCCATACAAATAATGAGGACTGCCCCAAGACAACACCAGAGATGGACATGAGAAGGTTAAATCATTCCAGAGTCAGATTCCCCTAAATATGAAAGAAGGTGTATAACTCACTCAGTAACATTGTCTTTGTAGTAGTTGAGTGTCATATTTGTGCGCAGGTACAGAATTGTGCAGTTTACAAAATGAAAGCCAACAGGCCAGTCGTCATAAAATGCCTTCAGGGAGCGTGATACACGGACTCGGATTCTATCCTCGTACTGCTCGCTATGCTCCTCCTGTGGAATATAAAGATCGTGGGTACAGTATATAACCAACTCCTTACTGTAATTTACATCTTGATTTGCAGGAAGACCAAGAGACATGGCAGGTTTGTGCACCCTCCCTTCTTTGTCCATGCTACAGAAACATAACATGGCTCATGATAATTTCCCCTGGGTAACTTAAACCAGACAATGGAAAATTTTATTCTCCTTGTCCTTCCTGTACATAAGAGTTACAATGGGAAAATAATTGTGTCTGTTGGAGAGTCTGGGAGGTGGTAGGTGAGGGCACTCACCATCCACACTCGATGTAGTGCTGCTTTGGGTGTCTGCCCTTTCCTCTCTTGCTTCCTTCCTCCTGTCTTTCTTTCCTTCATTTTTCCCTCTTCCCTCTGCCTATGGGTGATTTTACACTCCCTTTTGTCTTTTTTTCCTTTGTTCTTTCCTCTTCCTTCTCCCTATGGGTGACTACACTGAGTGACAAGCCAAATGGTTTCCTGTACACCAGGAAACCATTTACTACGCCAGGTGGTAACCATATAACCAAATTATGGTGCCTGGTGGTTTAGTGGGTAATTAAGGTGCTCCAATTGGATTAAGCCTGTGCAAGGGTTGTTGAGGTTTATTGCTCACATAATGCCTCTCAGGGATGAGTGAGGCTGGTCACTCTCATCTTAAATGTCAGGACCAACGTGCCTTATGGGGCAACACAGGATTGGATGATGAATGCATGGATGGATGGATGGAGAGTCTGGGCCTATTTTATCACCAGCTATTTCTTTAACCCTCCATGCCATTGGTGTATTTATTTATTTATTTATTCATTTTTTTATATTCTTGCTATTTCCAGACAATTTTATTCAGCTTTGGAGAAGACCATGTTGTGAGGGGATAAATGAAGACTACATCTAGCTTCTGTGGTTCAAAAATTCTCTCCTATACTCAAAATAGTCTGGAAATGAGAAGAATGCACCAAAAATAATAACAATAATAATCTATGATAACAATTTCATTCATTCATTCATCATCTAATCCTATGTTGCCCCATGAGAAGAGTATGAGCCCAGGGTTTGGCAAGTTGGTCCTGACATTTAAGATGAGAGTGACCAGCCTCACTCATCCTGGAGTGGCATTACATGAGCAATAAACCCCAACCACTCTTTGAATATATTCCTTCACAGGCTCTATCCAATTGCAGCACCTTAATTACCCACTGAACTATAATTAATAATAATGATAATAACTATACAGTAATTAACTTTAATAAGGAAAGTCTGTGAACACCAGAATCGAAGTGTGTACTGAGTGTACTGAGATGGTATGGTCAGGCGGAGAGAATGGATAACAACAAAGTGGTGAAAAAAGTATATGTGAGCGAATATGAAGGAGGGAGGAGGCGAGGCAGGCCAAGAAGAAGGTGGAGAGATATGGTGGATGAATGTGTGAGGAAGAGAGGTATGGAAGTCAGTGAGGCTAGGGGACTGACAAGACATCGATCTGGCTGGATGAATGTTGTGAGAGGAAGTGCATGATCAGGGATTTGGCACCCCTTCTAACGTGACAGTGTTTAGACTGACTCTGTTAGATAAGCTTATGTGAAGCTACAGAATATGGTGAAAGTTAATTGGCGTATCAGACACAGCCAGGATTCTGGGGGGCTTGAATGATGAATGAATGGAAACGTGGCCCATTAGACTGGGCAAACTTGGGCTGTCTGGATGTTGCTACTCATCACCCTGCCTTGGTTTGGGAAAAGAGGTCTGGATGATGGTGATGATAATGATATAAAATAATAATAATCATAATAAGTTACTGGATTCAAGGGGGCAATGGAAGAACATGTTAAAAGAGGCACATCAGATTACTCTCATTTTAAATGTCAGGACCAACTTGCCTAGCCCCAGGCTCCTAAGGTCCTCATGGGGCAACATAGGATTGGATAATGGCTGAAGTATCAGAAGGTGAGATTCTTGAGGATTCTATTTGCTTATATGGGGAACTATTAATAAACTACCCTACTCAACATTTACAATAAACAGGTCTCCATAGCAGTAAATCATCACTGGAGATTACATTGCTGAGTCATGTTTTTCACCAACATTCATGATTGGAGTTGAAGTGTTTGGCAGCTGCATGAATAAAAGTACAGCAATTCCTCGGTTAACACGCTTTCACTTAACCCACTTTCACTATAATGCTGTTAATTAACATGGTAACACTTCATTTAACACACTTTTATTCACTATTAGGTGGTCCAGGATGTAAAGTGAAGGAGCAGATTTACAACAATTCATACTAGGACAAATTTAAGTATATCACTATTTCTTTAACTTACTTGTAGGCTTTCATATTTAGAACTTACTAATACACCCTGCCAAGACATACGGTAAAATCCATTCTGACAATTATCTGCAGCCTTGATTGTAATTTTGTTTAAATTACCTGAGAATGTAAACATCTTTGTCTCAATACCATACATCCATCTCTCTACATGATATTCAATTAACACAGTAGTTTTACTGCATTAGGAACATATATATTGTGTTAAGTCAGTAATTATTGTACAAATAAGCAATCTGAAATACAACCTTTGCTTAAGAAAGATATGAATATGGAATGGTGAAATGAAGTGCGATGTTAGGGAGAGGTCACAGGCGGGAAAGGTAAAATAAAATACTGTACAGTACTTTGCACACTCTAAAGGAGAGGATAGTTAGCCTTGAAGTGAAGAGGACTCTACAAAAAATGAGCTATTTTCTAATCATCGTCATCATCTAGACTGTTTTCTAATGTTCTCATACCAACTGTAACTGACAAAAAACTCTAAAGGATGCAACAGGCACTACATTTACTTCTTTTTTCTGTTCTTTTTATTTCCAATATTGCAGGCATAAAGTGATAACCAGAAGTTTTGTTGTGTGTAATTTCGTGATTCTAAAATACAAGAGAGTACGACTCACCACTGACGGTTTCAGGCCAGTAAAGATGACAGTGAATTCTCTCTTTTCTCCAACCTTTGAGATCACATTCTGCATCACTTCATCTGAAACACATGATACAGATCTTACAAATTATATACAGATTATGTCTTGGCAATCGATCATAAAGTTTGAGAACTTTTCTCACAGCAATATCGCAATCTTCTTTGCTCTTATTCATTAACCTCAGACTTTCTCCTCCTTACATTCCCTAAAACTTCTCTCAGCTTATTTCACATATTGTCATTAATTCCATTTGCTCTCAATAAAATTCATACTGTCCCCATACCTTTTCCCATCGTTACATTCACACATTTTCAAGCATCTACGTCTGAGCCTCTCAAAACTTCTCTTCTAGCTTGGTCACTTATTTCTTTCTTTCTGGAAAGTTCACAATACAAAGGAAGGCGTTTCCAACCCCCTCCTTCACTCTCTATTAGCTACCTCTAAGATACACAGTATATCTATGTGGGCAGTTATTCTTATCTCGAATTCCCAGGGAATAGACTATAATTGTTAAGATGAGGTATATTTGGCAAGTCACAGCCCAAATATTGTGTTAATGTGGTAGTCTCCCCTATGAGGATGCTGTTCATGGCCAGTTATAAGGCTTTTGGCCCCACACCACTCCCATAATGGTACCTTCCACAGACAGTGGTAACTATCCACCTCCTATTTATAATGTTTGTTTTCAAAATAGCTTCTTGTAAACTGAAATGTTACAGCCATTAAATTTAACTAACTAGTCTGCTAATTTTATTTACAGAAAACCTGATTTCTGAAAAAGCTCGTGGCTGTACATGGCTCTAGTTTGACATAATCCAGATAACACAGGGTGTCACTATACCTGCTTTCTGGAGTGCCCTTCGACGACTGGGGTTGGTTAGTGTTGTGGGCAGCTTCACTACCACCAGGTTGCTGTCTTGTTGTTTCAAATCCAGACCTGCCGCTGGTACACCAGGCTCCAGCACTACAACCTGCACACCATATACAATACACAGAACACCAAACAGAATAATGTATACAGTAACCATAGCTGTTGTCTTAAGTCCATATGAAATACGAGACCAGTGGACTGCAGGCAAGATCTGGCCATTTTCAGCAGTCTACCCTCTTTTCAAGGGAAAGAGTGGGAGTTGAGGGATATTTATACAATGGGGCAGAAGAGTCACTTAAGTTAAATCGGAACCACCAAATAAAGGCATCCCTCTCCAGGGCAAGAATATAAAGCGAGTCCTTGTTATGTAGTGGTAATGTACTCCAAAATATCACAATTACTAAATGGTGGATACCGACAAATCTGATTTACAGATAACAATGGAACTTTGGTATGCAGTTTTTCTAAGTTACTATGGAGGGGGGAGGGGGAAGTGACAAATCCTGAGGGCTTTCTGATACAAAGCTTTGGGTAAAAAAAAAAAAAAAAAAAGTGAAGAATGACAGGACGTGCAAGACTGGATAAAATCTTCACTCCCACCTGTCTTTCAAATGGCACAATCTAATGGCAAAATGATTAAAAGATGTTATTCTGCACTATTCCAATTATAAACTCACTACATAATTCTGCATTTTGTCATAAACTATTTGTTGCACTTTATCTGGCACCTTTCGAATGATAAATTTCTCAGAATAACACACAGTACAACCAAACTGAGTTCTGGTGAGCAACAGCAAAATAAAAATTGATTATAGATGGTTTATTTTCATTTGATGGAACTGGCCCACTTTCTAAAACTGGAATACAGTACCATAATTAGTTGTGATATTCGAAGTGCCTCAATTATGAAGTGTGAATGAATCTCTTTGGTTACTAGTTAAATGAATCTCCCAGCTAACTACACCTGACCATCAATCAACCTGAAAGGGGTTAGAGGTTTCCGAAGAAAACACATTAACACACAGACAAGAATGTACACACATTGTATCCATGTGAAGGGAGATCATGGGCCAGGTGTGCAGCATTTTCCACATTAGGAAGGTAGAGTGCATGGCTCTTCTCCATCCACTGCCTCACATGCTGGAATTCCGATGCATGACTTGACAGATCTTCTATACTCAGCTGGAAAAGAGGAGAAATGTCAGACATCTTTTTTTTTTTTTTTTTTTTTTTACAACAAACACTTTTTTGGAATAATATGTGGAAATGTTCCCTTTCCCCTCCATCCCCCCCCCCCCCAAAAAAAAACTGCTTCCCAGACAACAAGCATTAATAAATGGGAACACAGTATCTTCTTCTAGGATTCAAACTGCCAGACTCTTAACTATGTTGGAATGATGCCATATTTATTCTAGCAACTGCTGGATTATTTTACTTAACTTGGGAAAGACCCTCCTTGGGAAGGGGGATGAAATCACAACAGTTTAACAAAATAATTCCAACAGTTATTTTTCATACTGAACAGAAACTCCCAATAAACTTCTCATAAGCCCTCCACATGGTTCCAGAGTTAATTTGCTAAAAGAATAAGAGGGGACTGTGGTAGGTGGTGGTAACCATCATCCACTCACTTTATGTAGTACTGCCTACTTCTTCCTTTGCCTTAATCATTTTTTTTCTGTGTCTGCTCTCCTCTCTTCCTATTCCTCTCATCTTTCCTGTTGCTTTTATCATTCCTTTCCTTTTCAGATGGCTTTATATCGAGTGACAAGTTTAATGGTTTCTTGTAAGCCAGCATGCCATTTACAACACTGGGTAGGAACCATAATATAACCAACCCATACGTGTCCCCTACGTGTCAGCAAATGGGTTGGTGGAGGGTTAGTGCCCCTCTCCATAAAACAACTAACTCAAAGGAAAACTGCCACCCCTTACAGGATTATGACGTCTGGCTAAAGGTAGATAAATAGACAGACAGACATGCAAACCACCAGAATGGTTAAGCTCTGAACCAGTCAAAACTCCTGTGTTCCCTTGAATAGACCTGTGCTCTAAGTACAACAAAGACAACATAAC
>JAGKTI010040320.1:0-10423 GCA_018397915.1 Birgus latro
AAAAAAAAAAAAAAAAAGGACGTCACCGGATTGAAGTTAATAATACGGCTGTCAGACCCTGGGCAAAACACTGACTATGTTAGGCTGCCTTTCACTCTGAGTAGGTGTTTCATAGGAGGAACACACACACACACACACACACACACACACACACACACACACACACACACACACACACACACACACACACACACACACACACACACACACACACACACTCTCTCTCTCTCTCTCTCTCTCTCTCTCTCTCTCTCTCTCTCTCTCTCTCTCTCTCTCTCTCTCTCTCTCTCTCTCTCTCTCTCTCTCTCTCTCTCTCTCTCCACTTCCAGACATCCTTTTGAGCAAAATCGTCGAGGTAACCATTATAAAGCACATTAAAGCACAGTAAAATTAAATAAACTAAGGAAAGGCATCTAATTATCTTCAATGCCACACACACTCACACCAGGAACTATAAAAGTATGTTTGACGATAACTTCCTGGACAAAAACACGATAAGTCCCATTGTACTTATTGTAGTGACGGGAGGACTATTTGTCTTGTCAATTATTTTTCGATGAGCCTGGGTTTGAGGTCTGTCTTCTTCGTATCTACAGTCCCTTCACGTAAGGTCACTATTTTCATCATTACTGTCATCTGTGTTACATCGGAAGCAGTGGCAATGTTAACATCACTTCGGATATGAACATAGCGGGAGTCATGTCCACTCTCTCGTGCGAAAACTTACCGCTGAGATCTCTCTGTATCGTATCCGTAACGTTTTTATATCGTACTTTTTCCGTTTACAATCTCAGGCTCCTGCGACTCACTCCCAGCTAAGTAGAATAATTTATCGTTATCTGGAACAGAGTACTAAAGATATCGCAATCACGGAATGATTGATGGTGACGGTATTAACTCTCAGGTTCCGATAACTCGCTCTCAGCCTAGTATATGCTATGCGCTTGTCGTTAACTTGAATAGAGTACCAAAGTTTTCCCGACAAAGTGAGGGTTAACATCAACACTGTTACCTTAGAAGCAGCAGCATCGGTGGTTTAGTTAGCATCAGTGTCAGTACAAACATAGCACGAGACTTATGCACTACCTAGTCGAAGAAATTAGGGAAGAGAAGAGAACACAGTTTATCGTATTTATATCATAATAATTTGTGCGTTTAATTTCTCCACCACGATGACTTACTTTCACTTTCACTCTTTCCGCCTCCGGATAGCTGCATGCGGCTTAGGAGAAACTTTTATGGCTGGAGAGGTTAACTATAGCTTTCCCCTCAACTCTAAAAGGCCTCCCCAAAGCTGAGTCACTATCATCGCTACTGTTACATTATCATATTCACTGTATATGCGAACATGGGTCTTGCCGGATGGCGCTGAGGTTTCTCTATATCGTCTCTGTTATCTGTGTTGTTGTTATTATCAGCTCTGTTACATTAGAATCTGTTGTAGAGTTAGAGTATGCATTGTTAGCTTCAGTGTCAGTACGAACACAAAGTTAATCTTATCCCCTACCTTGTCGAAGAACCTGGCCTTGAGGTCCCTGGTGATGGCGGAAGTGTTGCCGAGGGCCAGCGTCAATCGGATGCCTGTCGGGGAGAAGAGGGTCGGTCACTCGTAACTTCGGCTACCTCGTATATCAGTAACTTCAGTCATCATAAACACCAGTTTGTCTTACCAGGTAGAAGAATTTGGATAATGAGGAACGCAAAGGAAAAGTTTTATATTCTTGGCGCACAAAAACTAGAGACACACTGTTAGCCCTCTCTCACTTGAGGAAATGGCCACAGGTCAGCCGCAGTTAAATTCCAAAGGGTACGGTACCTCAACCACAGAAAGATACAATAAAGCTGCACCTTGATTTCGACACCAGTAAGGGAGTGAACAGTATTATTAACCATGGCAACATGATGATGACTTTTCTGTTTTATTCGTGCTGTTGTGAGATGGTTTTATTCGGCTTAATACCCTCGTAACGAAGGGGTTAAAAACACTCTTCCTAGCTCTCATCCCTTCATCTTCCTGTTTTGTGGGTGGCTGAGCAGACCTCGTAGCAATGATTTCTGAGGGACTTATTGCGGATTTTATACCATGATCATTCTTTTGTAGTACAGTATTTACATATTTCCAGTTCGACATAATTTGACTCAGTAACGTGCAAGACCATGAAAAGGTGTAAGGGGCAAAATGAACAGCTGAGGAAGAGGTGCCACGAAGTTTCCATGCCACCCAGAAAACGCCCCCTCCACATCGTCCCCACTCACTATCAACGAGGGTGGCCACGTCGTCAGGGTGGGCCAGGTAGTTAGGGTCAATCACGGGGTCGTCTCGCGGGTCAGAGGAGCGGAGGGTAATTGATCCACGACTCTTGGGCTTCAGCAACACCGGCCTGATGCTGAACCCGTCTTGGCCGAGAATATCACCTAAATACCTCTTGATTTTCTGGGGAAAAAAAAGTTGAAGTTTTATGAGAGCTTCTTTTTATAAGTGTTAAATGTTTCTGTGGTTTTGAAAGTAGGAATATTCTTGAGCTAGCACCGAAGGTGGTGTATGTGTGTGTGTGTGTGTGTTGTGTGTGTGTGTGTGTGTGTGTGTGTGTTGTGTGTGTGTGTGTGTGTGTGTGTGTGTGTGTGAAGATCATGTAATCTGTTTCAGTAATCCCTGAAAATTTTCAGAATATTGCAATGAAGTGATTTATTATATAAAACTGACATTGAAAGAGGTCAGTATATTTAGCTTCATGTGAATCTCATATATTGCACAGTTACCTGCAGGGGATCATCTCTACCTTTCTTTTTTATTTGTGTTACCACTGGTATTGACGCTATTTCTATTGCACAATAATTGGTAATCAGCAATAAAGCCGCTGTCAAAATTCTGGCGAGGCGGCGTCTAACGTTTATATACCCTATGCAGTTGAAGCATAACATTCTTATTAACGGACATGGAAAGGCACCACTGCTCGGAAGTATACAGTTTACTTCAGAAAGAGATGGGCAGTCAGGTCTGTACAGTATGCTGGAGACCTACTGTATTTGCTCAGTTTCTTTCTTTCCTATTTTCTTTCTTTTAAGCATTTTTCAGTTTAGTGCCAGTTCACTTAAAAGCAAATATCCCGAGACACCTTTTTTTTTTTTTAAATTGGGCTTTTAAAAGTGATTTATGGAATCAAAGGTCAAACCACACAGGCACAAATTTCGGAATCCTTTGTTCTTGCATATTCATTAATCATCATGGCACTTTGCACAGAAGTATACCGACGTGCCTTAGATGTGTGTGGACTACCTTGCATGCCCTTGGGAGTGTTAGCAGTTTTCAGTTAAGAAGTTAATAGAGCTCAATGGGACTATGGGACTGATGGATACTCAGACCGTATTGCTGCCGACTGACCAGTGAATCAAATCCGTATGTGGCGGGGCTGACGGTGCCGAGGTCAAAGGCGAGGGTGAAGCTGAGGAAGACAAGCTGCACGTTGGGCCAGCGCGGGTCGCCCTCCCCAGCCCTCACCCACACGTTGTACAGGTCGGCTCCAGGACGGGCGAGCAGGCCTGGCGAGGGAATTACAAACTTAAGATTGATTCCCAGTCGTAATTTAGATTTTTTATTTTTAAGGAGAAACAAGAAACAAGAGAAGATCCTGCACTCTGCCTTTCTTTTCTTTCCTGCAAAAACAAATATTATGACCCACGATAGCCACCGTCGTAGTCAGGATTTCATTTCAGAGGACGAGCGGGAGACATGGGAAGCCTACACACTATACTTTCCTTGTCTCTCCTGCAAACACAAATTATAGTTGCAAAGTTGAATTGATGGTAAGTTTAACACTGAATCCCGACTTTGGTCACGCCGAACCACAGGCCAGGAACAGACCGTTGGTGATAAGAAAGGTTATCATTGGGAACATTAACCAGTATGTTCGTTGGTTAGGGAAGCTTTCTAGTCCTTTTCCCTTAGCAATATTTGATGCATATCACACGTTACTGTGTTCTTGTATCCTTAATGAATTTGGATTATCGACACTGATTGAACACATACAAGGGACAAGATCTCAATGAAAACAACACCTGCACCCTACAGTCGATCAAAGGGCCTATGTCTGACCTTTCCCTGTGACCTCCACTTTCGATCGATTGTTCTTCAGATCAACCCACTTCATCTTTGTCTGCCCTCAACCGCTCCACCAAATTTGAACCAAATCGGATTAAAACTGTCTGAGGTGACATTGCCCTGTGATCTTTATCTTTGATCTATTGTGTTTAAAGATCGAATTACTTCATTCTTGTTTGACCTTCAGTCTTTCCAGCAAGTTTTGTCCAGATCGAATATAAACTGTTTCAGATATATCGTCTCTCTCTCTCTCTCTCTCTCTCTCTCTCTCTCTCTCTCTCTCTCAATCGCTTGATTTCATGACACAGATCACTGGTCTGCAAAACCCGTCACACAAAGGAGTGTTTAAAACCTGATTCCGATATAATCTGTTAAAAACCTTGTAACATGTAATCTCAGCATGAAAACTGCTGGTATTAACAAAATACATTTTCATTTGAATCAAACAGTGTAAAAATCAGTGGAATCTATTGTCTTGAAAATACAACAGTATTAATACCTACTGCTATATAGACATTATCATTACCACAGTGACTGCACAGTACAACAGAAAATTCTGGCGTGTAGAATCATAATGTATCTTGCATTGGTAAATAATTTTCTGTTCGTGCACATGTCGATAAAAAAATCAAATATTCGTGGAATGTGAGGTGTTCAGGTGATATCATCACCCTCTGTTGCATGTAAATATATTTTGGGAAGTGGAAGTATTTGGAAATTAGATTTTTGGATTTGGGAGTTCGTACTATATTGATCATATGAGTCATGCAGTGAGAGATTTGATTTTCGGACCGCCGTTCAGTCTTGAACAAAGTGTGTTTCCCCCTTGTCCCTGTTCACCCAGCAGCACAACTGAGGATTTGGAACATCGGCTGTTGCGGGTCTTATTCTAGGGGAAGATTGTGTCAGCAAGACATGATTATCTGCCTTGGTGACGTTCATGTAGTTAATATATATTAATCTCATTTTGTGATTAATTTCATAGCTAAAAGCAAGAGTAAGCTGAATGAAAGAAGAGAAGGTGTATCCAGCTTGGTTCAATTGTATAATATATCTGTAAATTTCAAATTTTTTATATTGCCTTGAAAAGTGTTTAATTGTTCATAGCCCGCCATGGACCCTCTGAATTCTTGCCGTACCCCGTTAAGTCCATGCATTCCGATTTGGGATTTATAGCGCTGATCTTCCCTTCAACAGTTGAAATGTGGGTGGAAATCTGGACCTTGTTATTGATACTGAGAGCACGAAGGGGTGGAGAAGCCCCCAGTTTTTGACGAAAATTTTTGAAGCATGTGATGATTTTGGAACACGTCTGTCTTTTGTATCATTCCCAACCACTCTCTGTAATGTGAGATGAAGGCTGATCATCTCAAACCATTCCGAGGTCACACCTTCTCACTCTGGTTTGATACCGTCCTAAATGCTTACGTGACTGGAGTGTAAGCTCAGAGTAGTTTGAGCGGGTACCCTGGTGCAATATTGAGCCACTTCATTGCTTTCATTCTCCTCTATTGAGGGTTTGCATAACATTCCTCTCTTACAATAGTATCGACGGTCCCTTGCCAGCATTGTGTTCCCCCTTCCACATTTCTTATTCCTTCACGGATGTTAGAGGGTATTCGCCCTTCTCTTGCTCATTTGGTGAGTGTTGCATACTGCTGTCACAAAGTAACACCTTGCATCGCCAAGTCGGGCAGGGTGGAGCCGGCGAACGTTTCCTAGTGGTAATATAGATATGCCCATTGTCCTGTTTATTATCATCTGTATCAAGAGTTGCAGAGTGTGTTTTTCTCGATCAGTTACTTTTTCGAGGGAATTGGGGTTATCCGTTTCGTCTAATCTATTTATAGGAATCGTAGTTCAACTGGAGAAGCCTGTTGTAAAGTTCACTAAAAAAAAAAAAAAGTCGTCCATCTTAGCCTTTTTTTGGATATATGTATGGCCTTCAGCACAATAAACAAGATTTTCAACTTGTTTCTTGACCATTTTTGTCTTTTCTGTCTTTGATAATGCACTTTCACTTTCTGAGGCCTATTGGACAGATCGGTGTCAGTATGTGGCGGTTGGTGAAGCCAGATATTCAGACTCAGTGACCATTTCCTTTGCGTTTTAGAGTGCCTCAGGGATTGGTTATACGTTCTTGTCTTTTTTATAGTCTATAACTCTAGCTTTGCATCACGGTTGGAGGTTTGTGGTGTAGCCCATCAATTCTCTGTACTGTTCCTGCTATACACAACTATATGTGAATACATTAAGTTAACCCCTTGAGGACGAAGATGTGCTCTCTAATTTTCGCTGCAGCTAGACGGTTTTATTGAATCATGGATGTAGGTCTTGTAGTGAAGGGATTAATGGGGTTTGTTTCAAGCACGTTCATTACGAGAGGTCCTTCCTAACCAAATAATATCGTATGGTTCTAGCAAAAACACGATGGAAAAACCGTCATTGTACTAGAGAGGTTCAAGAGATTACTTCAACTGAATGTTAAAGTATATTGTACGCGGTGTAAATTCGATGGTTAACAGCCGCAGTATCCATATTCGAAATCTGTACTGTATAAAATTGCAGTAAATGTCCATTGCCTTGACCCATTAAGTTGCTGACTACCCCAGCTCGTTGTGGGTCGGCATATCAAACTTTTTTTTCCTTTTTTAACAAATTCGGTCTGTTAAACGGGGTTACTTAGGTTATTTTTAGTTTTTCGCCAAGGTACTCTTACACTTAGTTCATAATTTAATAGCACAGGCTTTTAATTTATGCCAGGATTGAGTACAAAATCTGCCTCATGACTCTTAACACTTGCAAGACGTATTTCTCTCTCTCTCTCTCTCTCTCTCTCTCTCACTCACTCCTTTTTTGTTTTTCCACCATCAAAATTTTTAAGGCAACTTTTTAGACTTTTCAATCTGGAGGGTTTAGATATGGTCTTCACTAACCCCTTTCGCTACAAGACATCTCCCCTAAGCTGAATAAAATCATCTGGAGGTAGCAAGAATAAACCCACATAAGACGTCCTGTGGGTGAAGGGGTGAAGAATTGGCGAGCATAGGTTTGTGGCTAAATTGATACATCCTCTCTCTCTGTCTGTCTCTCTCTCTCTTACACACACACACACACACACACACACACACACACACACACAGTCGTGAAGGCCCCTCACGTTTGGAGATGCTCAGGAGACAGAGTTACGATCAATTTCTTTTGCAGGAAGAACATTAAACGCGGAAATACTTTGTGTACCTTTACTTCCTTGTCCTTCCTGCAAAAACCGAATCTTATTTACACGCTAATTTCACACGTATTTAAGATCTGTTTTAGTATGACGAACAAGAGACATGGGGAGATTCTGTGCTCTCTGTTCATTGTTCGTCTCTCGATCTTGGTTCATCCTGCAGAAACAATTCTTCGTTCAATAATTATTTTACCCTCGTATTTAAAGGTTTGTTTTAATAGGAAAAACAAGAGACAATTTACTACTCTTGTGTTTAAGAGTTGTTTTGGCAGGAAGAACAAGAGTTATGGGAAGCCTCTCCATCCCCTTTCCTTCTCCCTCCCACGAAAGCAAGGCATAGTAACGACAGGGATTTGATCATTTGTGTGTGTGTGTGTGTGTGAAAGAGAGAGAGAGAGAGAATCCGGACCCAAAGCAGTGCGAGAATGTTACACTGCTGACAGTCACTTGTATTATCAACCCTTCCAAGCAGATTAAGTGTTTTTTAAATTATGGTGTTGCTCTCTACTAACGATTTAATTCACTTTAAGATCAACTTTTCTGTCAGGAACGGTTCTGTGTAGCCACCATTAGTCCCTTTACAACCGTACGTCTTCCTTCAGTTGGACGGAAGCGATAAGTAGCGGCAAAAATAAACTGAAAAACACGCCATCGGACTGAAAGATGAGGGTGTGGACAAACCCCCATTTTTTTCTTAATCATTATCGAAACATGTGATGGAAGATAAAAGGACTGACTTATCGGTGCTGTTGCGTGATGTTCTGAACGGAGGAATGCAGCCTAACAATTTCCTGTCTTTCACGGGTGTACTGAAACTGACAGATAAATTAGGGGTTTGTTTACACCATCCCTCTCTCAGTTTTCCTAATGCGATCCTGTTCTGTTACCTAAACCCACTCAGAACATGTAATCTGTTGAGTGTGTCCGTAAAGCAGTGAATTTCTGTGGAGTGTTTTAGTCCTTTCGCAGTGATTTGTTCGCGAGTATATAATTCAAGGCAACACCATAAGACTTTGTGTAACAAAAATCCTTACAGTTAGAGGCTTTGTAATCTGCCTCAAGACACCGTTTTGCTGATATTGATACTGTACAACTAGGAGTCTGTTTAGGTTAACTCCAGACGATTTTGTTCAGCCAAATGAAATCGTAGCAGTGACAGGGATAAGGAACAATTTAACCCCATAAACTAAAGAACGCTTTTTGAAAGCAAGTGAAGTTGGTATGGAGATTCTAGTCAGTCATCGTATTGAATGGGTTAAGCAAAACTAACCTTTCCTGGAGTGGATGTACTGCTCTACGACTGCCGGGGTGAAGGGGCTGATCACGGAGGGGATGCCTTTGGAGGATAAGGTCCAGCTGAGGCCGTTCAAACCAACATGGTCCTGAAGGTTCTGACCCACACCAGGGAGGTCGGCCACTACCTTCACCTGTTAGCATAATATACGCTCATCACCCTTAACACACTCGCAAAGGCACCATCACTAACGTAGTCACAGTCACCATCAATCACAGTCACTTTCATACTAATCACACATTTTCCAATATGTACTCACACAGTCTTCATATGCCCACACAACTAGCATAGTTACCTTCACTCACAGTCACACCCGCATTCACCATCACTCAAAGTCACACCCACAATCACCGTCACTCACAGTCACCATCATATACTAACATGTTCACCATTACTCACACAGTCACCATTATTAACAGAATCATCATATATTGGCACAGAGATCATCACTCACACTTGCACCATCAGACTCATATTATTACTCAGCATATGTGGAGTGACATGTAGAGGTGTATGGTATGTAGGAGGACTACTAGGCCTTGGGAGCAGGCTGTGAAGCCTATGCCCAGTCGGACACATACTAAAAAAAAACACACACACTCAGACGGTCATCACAAGTAAACGTCATCACACACTGTCACCCCGTTAGGCTACCACTCAACAAAGCCACTCACATAATCATCACACATAATCACCGTCATTCACACAATCATCACACATAATCACCGTCATTCACACATCTACTGTCATAAGACTAGACTCAGTATATAACCTGTCTGGACTCTGCCCTCAGACCGTAGTGTGCGAATGTTGCAATTTCGTGGTTTTTCTGTATTCTAAACACACCATGTTCTCGTGCGTGTTGTATTTTTTGTTGGCATGAGGTGTTACCTTTGTTACCTTTTTCACGTTACCTCTGTAAATAAATTAGCTATGCATATGTTCAGTTAATTTTCATATGACATTTGGTAAATACTGATACTGTGTGATGTTAGTAGGTTAACATGATAGCAGCAAGCTATTGTTTCATGTTACTTTAGTAAATGATGTAGCTGTGCAAAACGTTCATTTGATTTTCGTATTACATTTGATAAAAATTAATACTATCTATCTATTGCCAGACGCCATAATCCCGTAAGGGGTGGCCATTTGACTTTGAGTTATTTATTTTACGGGGAGGGGCACTAACCCTCCACCAACCCACTTGTTGATACGTAGGGAGCACGTATGGTTTGGTTATATGGTTACCACCCAGGGTTGGCTTGTCACTCAATGTAAAGCCACCTGTAAAGGAAAGAAAAGCAGTAAGAAATGACAGGAGAAATAGGGAGAAATAGGAAGAGAGGAGGGCAGGCACAGAAAAAGAATGATAAAGGCTAAGGAAGAAGTAGACAGCACTACATCAAGTGAGTGGATGATGGTCGCCATCACCTACCACTGCTTTACTTTTTTTTTTTCCTTTGCTTGTGCTTATGATTAAAATCAAGCTACTTGAACAATTGATTTATAAGTTAGATTAGCCAATTAGCTAATGAGTTTAAGTACTTAGCACTGACTTTAATATATGACTAAATACCTAAACTATATGGCCTCAAAAATGTCTCAAAAATTAGTCAGACCTCATAAATTTACTGGGGTGGGTTGGGGGGGGTAGAGTGCTGTGCAGGCTCGCTTCGCTCGCCACGGTAAGCAAACCTAATATCATTATTGTCCCCCCCAACTTTTGGAAGCTAGTTACGCCCCTGTGTGTGTGTGTGTGTGTGTGTGTGTGTGTGTGTGTGTGTGTGTGTGTGTGTGT
>JAGKTI010040321.1:0-10423 GCA_018397915.1 Birgus latro
CTGTTACGTTTTTACTCCTAGTTAATCGTGTCTGTGTCACAGTTTGGCTACAAAATGATTTTGGCAGCACCATCATTATTCTGCCAGTTTACAATGTTTTGTATACGTAACAAGACAGGTACTTGTATCAAGGGACAGATCAGAATTAATGTTATGAAAACAATGTTTGGTTTATATCAGGAAAATTTGAAGAGTTGTATGGTAAATATCTCCAATAAATTCAGACGTATTTTAGAAAGTAATTCCATCTGTTTGTTTGCTGCCAGACAGTTGGTGTATCCTTGTTTTACTTAGTCACAGAACCAACATAGTTTACCAGTACCAGCCTCACCATTGACTGTACTTGTCAAATTGAAGACATAATGGTGTACAACAGATGAGTTTGTAAGACAGGATGTACTTAAGATTTTAGACTCAGGAACCATTAGCTGGGTAAAAACCATTCAAAGTCATTTACATTACTCTTTATTTTAGTTTACAGTACAGTAAGCTTTTTGGAAACAAATAAAAGAAAAGGATGTAAAAATAATTGTGGCAATACAAATAAAAAAAATAGTCTTACTTCATCCTTTAAGCCCTTGAATCCATCTGACATCCTTTATAAGTGCTGCTGCCAAACAATTTTTGTCACACTTAGGGATGGCCTCTGTATTCAAGGAGTTTATCAAGGCAATACCGAGCCCTTGCAGTTATGAGAATCTGTCCTGAGCTAAAAATCACTTGATATAAGGAACGATACACCAAAGAGGCTATCATCTGGATGTAAGAAGTTATTGCTGTCAGGATGTCAAATTTACTGTACTTCAGATGTATGGAAGAAAAGCAGAAATAACAAGATGAGAGATAATGACTTAAATAATGTAAAATTTTTCTATAAATGATTACACACTTCTATAGCTGTGATAGTGATAACCATGAAGAGTTAGAGGTGTACTGATTGCTTAAAATTTATTATTTACTGAATAAAAAACATAAAAGTATTATGTGCAGTAAACAAAAAAATGAAATGATTACCTTTATCTGATGTGACAGCACTGAGGGATGTGCAGTTCTCACATTCAGATTAACATTTTTTTTTTTCTGTAGTTTTTTACAAACAGGAGTAAGAAATATGAAACTGCTGTACATAGCAACAAATATTTGAAGTACTTTGACAATCTTTGCTGTAAATGCTTTACTGAACCTTAAATTCACAAATTTACCCTAAATGGTTTTGCAAATATATTTTTTTTTACATACTTTGGTAAAATCAGTTGCTTAAGAACACTAGAAAACTGGAATATCAGTAGGCTGAATGGATGACAACACTGATTGATGAATTAGATGGCTCATTTAGCTTTAGTATGTTAAAATAGTGTATATTTTTGCATCATGGTAATATTATGTAGTTTATAAAATTGGTGTGATCATTCACTGTAATACAGTAACAGAAAACATTCTGCCTACCGTATAGTGTGTGTGGTTTTGAAGCTTACATTAAATTGAGTGTGGAATGTGACTAGTGTAGTATGTATAAGTACTGACTGGTAATTCATGACAAACACTGGATGTACTATCACAGTAAAAAAAATTTCATTGACACTTCCCTACTGGCTGTGGTGCTAGAACATGTTACATGACGTACTGTATTTCTGTACAGTAGCAGTATGGAGCACCAAGCAAAAGAGAATAAAAAGGAAGAATGTTCCCTGACATTTTGGAAGAAATGAGAAATATGGAAGGCAGGACACAGTGCTAGCAAGGGATTGTCGATGAATTTTTGCTTGATGTAGTAGTCAGTTGCATAAATTCTCTTCGTGGCCAGCCTGATGATACCAGTCAACTTCTGTTGGCCAGTTATTTAAAACTTACTGTAATTTTAGGAAATTGTATTGTGGTACATTAATATAAAGGTGAATGTAGGGAAGAGTAAAGTTATGGTCTTCGAGAGAAGTGAAGTCAGTGAATGTACAGTGAGGCTGGATGAGGAGGAAATGGAAAATGTGAGTGCATTTAAGTACTTGGGTGGTGTGATGAGTAAGGATGGAAGTTTAGAGGGTGAAGTGCTTGAAAGGGTACAACAAGGAAGCAAAGTTGCTGGTTCCTTGAAAGCAGTGGTAAGAAACAGGGAAGTGACATGGAAGTGAAAAAGCTGCAACATGACAGTATTGTGATACCATCTCTAATGTATGGAAGCGAAGCTTGGACCATGTTGGATGGACAGAAGTCAAGAGTAAGAGCAGTGGAAATGAGTTATTTGAGAGGAGCATGTTGAATCATATGGGGAGACAGATTGACAAATGAGGAAGTGAAGGAGCATTGTGGTGTGGATGTGGATGTGATAGGAAGCATTAAGAGAAACACATTTAGGTGGTTTGGCCATGTGGAGAGGATGGAGAGTGAGTGACTGACAAGGAGAGTGGTATGTGAGTGAGATGAAGGGGGGAGAGGGAGGGGTAGGCAAAGGATGAGATGAAGGGATGGAGTGGAGAGGTATGCGAGGTGGAGGGGTGTGAGCTGAGAGCAGTGCAATGAAATGGTGGGGGACAGGATGACATGAAGAAGATTTGTTTGTGGCCACCCCTTATGGGACTAAGGCATCTGGCAATAGACAGATAGTATTGTGGTACATTTCTGATGAGAAACTGCAAGATTGGACAAAGGATGTATGGAGTTTTCTGACCAAGTCTTTTAGAGTTAGTCTTAAGTAATTAGATTTTTTAAAACACAGTGGCCAACTCTACTCTTTACAGCCATAGACTAAATTTATGCTGCTCATTGTACCTTCAAACCTTCTCAGTACTCATCACAGAATTAAGCTCATTGTAAGCTCATTGTACCTTCAAACCTTCTCAGATAAACTCATCAATGAATTAAGCAGCAGTAACACATCATCAGTTCAAACTTGTACAACTACAGCTGACAGAATTTTCTGTTTTAACTCCATTATTGTAAAGATTTTTTATTTATATTTGAATTAAAAAAAAATTAATGTGACTACCACCAGTTGATTTCACCTGCCTTGTGAATGTTCTTTTGACTGAAGGGGATGCAAGCAATGTCTCTCTAGTTTTTTTTTGGGGGGGGCGCAGACACAGGAGGGCTGTCCTGTTTGCAAGGGTATACTCATGAACAAAAGTTCACCTACTGTTCCACTGCATCTGCTTCACACTTAGGATATATCCATCACTCCAAGGTGCATATCAGTGGACAGAGAAACACCAAGCTTCTCTTTAGAATATTAGCCAACAGAGGAAGTGAGATGTAGAAGAGCTGAAATAGCAGACAAACCTATGTCCCTGAATGTACTTTGGGTGGAAGTTTGGACTGACTAACATTTGATGCTGATGAGGGAATTGGAAAAATAGGATTGCTTGAGTAGTCTACAAGATTTCCCCAACTTGGACCCATTTTTATCTCTCACTATGCCATGTAAGGCATCCTTCCAACATTATTTGATACAGAGGTTTAGTGGATTAAATGCTCCAGTTAGGGTGACAGCTATGCATAGATGACGAGGTATTTCAGTCACAGAATACCATCAAGGGAAGTAAGCTTGTGATTTGCCATTAACCCTTTCGCGCACGGTAAGTTTATTAACCCTTTTGCGCACGGTACCGCAACTCGCGTTACATGTGGTCATTAAATGTGACTTAAGGGTTAAGGGACTGAATAGGGAGGCTGCCAGAGATCGAGCAGCGTGGAGAGCCGCCATTAGGTGACCAAGGCTGACACATGCAAGCATGTTGGAGCCTTCAAAAACGAAACGAAACGAAACGTGGTGTGGTGTGCCAAAGCACAGGACCTCAAATCGCGTGAAAACGCGAACAAAATTAACCAAAAAATAAGTTTTCGGTCTATTTGCATAAAATTTGTAGCATTCTAGCAGCCACGTGTCTCTCCCGAGGTAAGACCTTGGCAACACTGCAATGAACCATATGTGCCTGTACCTAGTGATAGAATCTCAGTGCTCCACTAGCAGCCAGACAGCAGGGTTGTGCTGTTGTGTTGTCCCTTTAAATCCACCATTTTCCCCCTCCCACCCGAGGCTGAAGCCATTATTGAAATATTGTGATTGTACAGTGTTTTTGACTATACTGTGAAGTAATTGTGTCTATTGAACGAAGATATATTGTTTGTAAAGCATTGGGGCCCGTTATCAGCCATTAGACCTACAGGCAGAGTCTGGTTTGTCATAGTGGGGTTTCCACTCACCCTGCCCGTAAAATGATGTATTTTACCCTTACAGTGAAGCCATTACTTATATCTGTGAAACATATAGTGCCTGGATTAGTGAAATAACTGACCTACCATAGCAGGCATTATGCTATGCCATACAGATACATAGACATATGCATTAGTTGCTAAGGGAACAGGCAGTCTCTTACGCCATACATTAGGGAAGGGAATAACAGAAGAGGCTGGGATTGAATCATGTGATAGTGTGTTATATTGTATCTGGTTCACTATGAAATATACGTATAAAATAGTGCAGCGAGTGTTCACCGAGAAATATTGCGCACATTGACTGACAGTGGAAAGTTACGTAATGATCAGAGACAAGAAAATACGCCACACAGTGACACATATATGACATTATATACATATGTCGTGCAGCGAATGTTCGTGGAGAAATCTATTGTCTGCATCGCATGTGTTAGGCAAATGTGGTGTAAGGAACAGAGAATATGGCACACACACACACACACACACATGCATATACACACACACACACATGCATATACACACACACACATGCATATACACACACACACACACACACACACACACACACACACACACACACTCACTCACTCACTCACACACCCATGCACACACACTCACTCACTCAGGCACCCATGCACACACACACAACTCAACCTAACTCATCTCAATTCCTTCCAGTAGCTCAACACCTCTGGAGCAAGTGAGTTATCCATATTTTGTTGATTTGTACATTGACCTGTTTCTACATTTCCATATTTTTTTCACAAATAAGTATTGTTTTTTACATATACGCATATGAGATGGAAGAAAGTTCAGCTTTAGTATCAGTACCTAGCAAAAAGACTAGTAGAAATGTCGAGTTACTGAGAGCACTATCAAAGAGCTTATGATATTTCACGTGTGTAATTTGAGTAAAAAAAAATAATAATAATAAAACGTAACGAGCGAAAATATGTAAGTATTCGTGAGGCAGGGAAATTGAGCGTTTTTAACTCGCTTGCAGGCGAGGAAGAGTGTTCTATCTTTGTCGTCCATTTACTCCAAAATTATTGAACGTATCGATTTCATGTAAGAACCATGATAAAGATCAGTGAATTCTACATATGTACAGGACATAACTATATAATTTCTCTAATGAAAAGTTGTGGTTACGTAGGCAGTTATTGTGCGAGCATGACGAAAGTGCCCTGTAGTTTTTTGCGATTTACTCGGAAACTATGAGGCGTATCAAAACAAAAAGGTATCAGGAGAAAGCTTATGAAATTCTACATAAGATTAGTTAATAAAAACATAAGGTGTGCGAGAAAACTTCTGCAGTATACCTCCCTGAACAAAAATCATTTTTTTTTTTACAAAAATGGCTTTTAGTTTTTGGCTATTTTCTTGAAAACTATAAATCACATCACAACCAGACATACCTCATTAGAAAGCCGATGAAATTCTCTATCAAAACTTATGATAACATTTTTCTGTATGATGGAAAACACTCGAACGACGATGTTGGGAAGTGAGATCAATGTTCGTTTTCGTTTTCATTTTTCGTTTTTGAAGGCTCCAACATGCTTGCATGCGTCGGCCTTGGTCACCTAATGGCGGCTCTCCACGCTGCTCGATCCTTGGCAGCCTCCCTGTTCAGTCCCTTAACCCTTAAGTCACACTTAATGACCTCGTCCCATGTCTCTCAGTCTACCCCTCCCCCAATATTAACACCTCTCACCCTCTGTACCCAATTATTATCCCCCATCCTCTCCACATGTCCAAACCACCTCAGCCTACCTCTCCTCATCACAACACCAATACACTCCAGTCCCATCCTACCTCTCAACTCTTCCATCGTAAACCCAGCCCCCCCAGGCCTTGCACGCAGGGACACACTGCACATCCACCTAATCATTGTCATTTCTGTACGTTTAAACCTGCGAATATCCTCTTCCTTTACTGCCTAGGTTTCACTACCAAACAGCATCACACTCCTAACACATGCTGCATACAAAGACCCCTTAGCACGTAAGGAGAGTCCTCTCAATGTCAGGAGAGGCAACAGCTCCCTGAACTTCTTCCAACCACTTCTCACCCTAGCAACCGAGCTAACTCCAGCCTCACCTCCGGCACATAACATGTATCCCAAATAACGAAACTCTTCCACACACTCAAGAGACTCACCTGCAAGTTCAACCCTCTCACGCCTAACAATCTGCACCTGCTCTCCCCAACACGCCGCACACATGAAATCGGCATCATCTCGCAGTCTACCTCTAATACCACTACATCTCTTGTCCACCCATTTATCACAAACACTACACAAGATGGAATTACTTCCCACACCCTTGTGGCAGACTGCACATGGCCACTCTCCCTCTCCTCTGATTGTACTGCCACCAACCCTAGATATTATCACTTTGGTTTTATCTGCATTTATCCTTAAGCCCTTGTGCCCCATACCATCTCTCCACTTCTTAAATCTTTCCTCCGCCTCCTTTTCATTCTCTGCAATCAACACCAAATCATCAGCATACAACATCTCCCATGGGAGTCCATCTCTGAAGTCACATGAGAGGGCTTCAAGCACCATGATAAACAACAAGGGACTCAAAATTGACCCCTGATGCACACCAACATTCACGGAAAACGCATCACTCAAAGCTCCATTCACTCTTACCTGGGTGCGAGCACCCATGTACATGGCCATAACCACCCTAACCAGCCATTTTTCCAACCCTAGCTTTCTCATTGCCCACTTCACCACCTCTCTAGGGACTCTGTCAAAGGCCTTTTCCAAATCAACAAAAAAATACAATTCCTTTTTCTTTCCAATATATTTTTCCTGAAGCTGTCGAACAATGAATATGGCATCAGTGGTCCCCCTGCCTGGCATAAACCCAAACTGCATCTCATCGATATTCACTCTTTCTCTAATCATACCTTCTAGAACTCTCTCCATTACTTTCATTATCTGATCTAAGAGCTTTATACCTCTGTAATTTCCCCTTTCCAGGGCATCACCCTTTCCTTTGTACACATTTACAATTACACTCTTCAGCCAATCATCTGGGACAACACACTCATATATAATCATATTTATCAGGTCAGTGACTAACCTCACCCCAGTATCTCCTGAGGCCTTCAACATTTCAGCAGTCAACCCAGACACACCTGCCGCCTTCCCCACCCGCATCCTGCCTATTGCCTCACTCACAGTAGCAGCGTCAATCAAAGGCCAAGGGCCAAAAACTGGATCAGCTGGCTCCAAACCTTCTCTATCCCAATCAAACTCCTCATTCAACAATCGGGTATAATGCTCTCTCCATGCATCTTTAATATCCTCACTGTTCACCACAACCCTTCCATCATCATTCTTCACACACTGCTCTCCTACAATGTCCCGATTATCCCTCTTCACCTGATTTGCCACCCTACAAATCATATTTTTCCTTTCTCCATGATTTAGATTACCAAGTAAATGTCTCTGTGACTCAGACTTCGCCCTGTATACCTCTCTTCTAGCCCTGCGCTTGGCAGCCAAGTACTCCTCCGTTACCACCATTCTTCCATTCCCGGAAAAGCCTTCTTTTCTCCTTAACTGCAGCTTCTACACCCTCATCCCACCACCAAGTTACTTTATGTCTTGGTAGGCCTCTTGTCCAACCGTATATTGCATCGATAACTCTCAAGAGGTTGTTCTTAAGGGCTCTGTACTGTTCATTAACGCCTCTATCTACGGCTTCCTGTTCAGCCACCACTCTCCTCATCTCACTATAAAAGGCATCCCTTACTGATTGGTTTCCCAGCTTCCATATTTTCCTCCTAGGTACATATGTCCTCCTTCTCATCACTCGTTCCTTAAGCACCTTGTCACAAATCAACAGTTTCTGCTGCTGCACACTCCTCACTTCCTATAACCTTAACATCCTTCACTAATCTCCTATCAACCCTCCTGAGCAGAAAATAATCTATCTGACTACTATTCCCCCAGACTCGTACGTAATCAACCGGCTGATTCTTTTCCTAAAATGTGTGTTGCACACAATCATGTCCATAGCCTCCCCAAACTCGAGTATTCTTTCCCTTTCTGCATTCCTCACACCATATGCACATCCTCCATGGACTCCTTCATAAACTTGAGCTGCTTCACCCACATGACCATTTAAATCCCCTCCCAGAACCGCTACCTCATCATCACCCATACCACTCACTACACGTATTAAATCATCCCAAAATCTATCCTTCTCTGCGTCATCCAATCCTACCTGTGGAGCATATGCCGATATAACTGAAATCATTCTCTGCCCGATCAAAATTTTCACTACTAATATCCTATTACTTACTTTCATAACATTCATGACATATTCCACCCATTTCTCTACAACCAACACACCCACACCCCCATATCCATCAGTTCCCCCCTGCCAAAACAACTTATAGTAGCAATCCTTCCCAACAATCTTTCTGGCTGATCCACCCCTGTACCGGACTTCCTGCAAACATGCCACATCCACCCACCTCCTACTGAATGCCTCAACAACTTCCCCTGCTCTTCCTCCCAAACTTCCCACATTCCACGAACCCACCCTAAACCCCCTGGGTGATTTGCTGTCCTCAGGCTTGCTTTGGTGCTTGTTTATTCACGGCTGTCTAGTGTACTTTTATTCATATTTTTCTGGTTTTTCTTTTGGCTTATCAGCTAGAACAAACATCGGAGAATAAGATGATGTGAGTTTCAGGGCAACATTTTGAGATTTGGGTGGTGAAAATGAGGCGAGAATACGTGTAATTTGTGTACCGCGGGCTGCCAACGAAGCGCGCGGGGGAGTAAAATCGTTAGCCGTGAAACTTAATAAAACTTACCGTGCGCGAAAGGGTTAAGTTTCACGGCTCATGATTTTACTCCCCCGCGCGCTCCGCTGGCAGCCCGCGGTACGCAAATTACACGTATTCTCGCCTCATTTTCGCCACCCAAACCTCAAAATGTTGCCCTGAAACTCACATCATCTTATTCCCCGATGTTTGTTCTAGCTGATAAGCCAAAAGAAAAACCAGAAAATACGAACAAAAATACACTAGGCCGCCGTGAATAAACATTTTGGAACGTTGATCTCACTTCCCAACATCGTCGTTCGAGTGTTTTCCATCATACAGAAAAATGTTATAAGTTTTGATAGAGAATTTAATTGGCTTTCTAATGAGATATGTCCAGTTGTGATGCGATTTGTAGTTTTCGAGAAAATAGCCAAAAACTAAAAGCCATTTTTGTAAAAAAAAAAATGATTTTTGTTCAGGGAGGTATACTGCAGAAGTTTTCTTGCACACCTTATGTTTTTATTACATAATCTTATGTAAAATTTCATAAGCTTTCTCCTGATACCTTTTTGTTTTGATACGCCCCATAGTTTCCGAGTAAATAGCAAAAAACTACAGGGTGCTCGCGGCCGCGGTGCACTTTCGTCATGTGCGCACAATAACCGCCTAGGTAACCACAACTTTTCATTAGAGAAATTACATGTTATGTCCTGTACATATGTAGAATTCACTGATCTTTATCATGGTTCTTAAAGGAAATCGATACGTTCAATAATTTTGGAGTAAATGGACGACAAAGACAGAACACTCTTCTTCGCCCACAAGCGAGATAAAAACGCTCAATTTCCCTGCCTCACGAATACTTACATATTTTCGCTCGTTATGTTTTATTATTATCATTTTTTACTCAAATTATACACGTGAAATATCATAGGCTCTTTGATAGTGCTCTCAGTAACTCGACATTTCCACTAGTCTTTTTGCTAGGTACTGATACTAAAGCTGAACTTTCTTCCATCTCATATGTGTATATGTAAAAAATAATACTTATTTGTGAAAAAAATATAGAAATGTAGAAACAGGTCAATGTACAAATCAACAAAATATGGATAACTCACTTGCTCCAGAGGTGCTGAGCTGCTGGCAGGAACTTGAAGGAATTGAAGATGAGTTAGGTAGTGTGTGAGTTGTGTGTGTGTGTGTATATATGCGTGTGTGTGTGTGTGTGTATATATGCGTGTGTGTGTGTGTATATATATGCGTGTGTGTGTGTGTATATATGTGTGTGTGTGTGTGTGTGTGTATATGCGTGTGTGTGTGTGTATGTGTGTGTGGCGTATTCTCTGTTCCTTGCACCATGTTTGCCTAACACATGCGATGCACACAATAGATTTCTCCACGAACATTCGCTGCACGACAT
>JAGKTI010040322.1:0-10423 GCA_018397915.1 Birgus latro
ACTGATGTGCTTTGTAGTCAGTAGCAGTGAACATATCTCTCATAGTTTCATATCTTTCACTCCATGGGCATGCACCATTGGAACAGAAGGAAGCTCATTTCCATTATGGAGAAGGACTGCCTTCTGTGTAATCTTCCCAGAATCTATGAACAACCCCCATTCCCGTGTTTGATAAGGACAAGACTTTCAGAGGTGTTGCATTAACGATACGTCATAACAGAAACAAAGCATGTTGCCCATCTTAAGGTACACATTGAGAGCTCTTCATGTCTATGACGGAAGGTGGTGGTACAAACTCCATCTTGTAGTAGGTTCTATTGTGACTCGAGATCTAAGTTCACATTTCTCTTTGGGCAGGTTAAGGTCTCGTATAAGGTCATGCAGCTCCACCTGACTGATGAGGTGCGGATCTTTGCTTTCTAAATCTTCTCGAAAGTCGGCATTCATTCAACCCGCCGACATGTAGTAAAAATACCCCCGCTAATGCCAGCACACCAGTCATGTATGAGACAGCCCTAGCATGTATTCAGTATGGTAGGTGGGTGTTAGTGCCGAACTGGTGACATGTTGAAGTGTGTAGGAGGACTACTGGGCCTTGGGATAGGCCATGAAGCGTTTGCCCAGAGTCAGACACATAAAGAAAAAATTCTCCTCACTATATTTTGATTTACTTGTGGTACTTAATGGAGGATTTGGAACTGGAAGTTCAGGGCCATGGGGTACTGGCCTAAGGGCAGAAGGTACATTAGGACACTTGATCTTGGGCCGGGTTTTCACTGAACACTAGGGTGGAGTGAAAAAATGAAAAAATGAATTATGACATGTAATATATACTCCATAAAAGTTGTCATTTGTCCCACATATCTTGCACGTAAAATTTGGCGTTCTAAAACCAACGTTTTCTGCCCTCTACCGAAATTGCTAATTTTATGTGCCAGTACATGTTCAGTCACATCAAATAATTAAAGGACAAGACAAGCTATGTTCCAGATACAAGACATGCTTCTCAAGGGTTTTATGAGTATCTGAGTGTATTTATTTATATCATGCATATAATACTTCTAGTTTGTGAAGCTTACAATGTTCTGTTGCTTTATTCTTAAGCAGTTTGAGTTTGGAGCACGGTGACAAGATGGATGAGCGTCATCCGAGAAAACCTCCAGCATGCCAACTTTTCGGTAATCCTCATAGAATGAACGTGCACAGGTTGCCAACCATTGAAGACATGCTTATGGACTATCAGTGGGTCAGACTGGATTTGAAGAGTAATTAAAAAAAAGAGCCAACTGTTGCAGAAGTATCTGATGTCCTGGCTGTCAAAGAGAGTTGGACCCGAGCATCAATACGTACTGTGACATCAACCCGCATTATACAGTTCGTATGAAATCACCACGATAAATATCTCAAACTTGTGATACCCAGTTCGAAAAGAAATAAACAGTATGAACAGAAAGTCACCAGATTCAAGGCGCAAGCCAGGAAGATTTTCGACATTGCAGCATGCAAATATGCTAACCATTCATCATGTTCGTGTGCAAAGGCTTGCAAGATTCTAATCGCTGAACTGTCTTTACTTCAAGATCAACGAACCACACGTAAAATGATGATAGGGCCACTTGACAGCACAGCTACAAAGAGGTTACAGGAACGTCTGAGAAGAAAGTTGAAGGAACAAGACAGGCTAGCCCAGTATCACCTTGAAGCTAGTGCCAGTTCATCGACATCAAAGAAAAATGAAAGCAGCTTGAGCAGTTCTGCAGAAGATGAACCTGGTGAAAGCACAGAGTGACACTGAATTATCTGCTACTGCTGCATGTACTTCGGAAGCATTACACCCGTCCATTGCTGCATATACTTCTCAAGCAGTATCACAGCAGAGACGTCGGCTAGAGATTACTGTGAAGACTTCGGAGTAACATGCAGTTTCAGACAGAGCAGTGGCAGAGATTGCATCTGCAGTCATGGAAGACTAAGGCATAGTAACATCTGAGGACTACAGTGATGTTATCGGCAGAAGCAAAATTAGAAAAAACTGCAGAAGTATCATGAAACCATCCGTGCTGAAGCGGCAAGTCTTACTGCTGAAATACAGGGCCTACATTTTGATTGCACAAAGGATAAAACACTGACACGCGAAACAACTGATGGCACAGCTCACCGGAGAATGACTGTAGAGAAACATTTACCACTGGTACAGGAGCCTGGCTCCAACTATCTCTGAACTGAAAGTGGCAGTTCTGCAAGCATAAAGCTGGCCATCATCCATTTTCTTGATGAAAATAGCATAGACGTTCAGAATGGGTGGCAATTGGGTGTGATGGCACTGCATTGAACACAGGGGAAAAGGGAGGTGTTTTAAGACTCCTTGAAGAGCATGTCAAACGTCCTCTGCAGAGGTTTGTTTGTCCTCTTCTTGGAAATGATCTTCCTCTACGTCATTTGTTCAAACATCTGGATGGTTGCACGACAGAACCAAGAAGTTTCCCAGGGTCAGCCGGTTCTTTATTGGCAAATTGTGAGGAAAAATCAACTGTTGCTTTTGAGCCAATAACATGTGAATTTCTTGATATCAGCGTTGAAGATTTAAGTTAGGATCAGTAGTAGTTCCTAGATATTTGCCAAGCAGTAATCACTGGCAATTGCTCTGTCTCTCTGTCACATTGTCAGCTAGGAATACTCGTTATGTCCTGCCGGATCACACTGGCCAATCTAGTTCTGCGTTTATATGTTGTGTTAGAAAGGCCTAGTGATAATCTCAGAACAATTGCTGAATTCATTCAGAAGGTTTACACTCCAGTCTGGTTCACGATCATGTCCAAACCTTCATGCAAGGATGGCTCTAAGCACCTGTGGATGCAGATTAAGAGGTCACGCTACCTGTCGCAAAATCTGAAAGCTGTAGTTGATCCAGTGATCCAGCGAAATGGCTACTTTGGCCACCCTGAGCACATTTTGCTGAATATGGTAATCGACGAGCGACATCATATCAGGGAGCTGGGCGTTCGACGAATCATGCGAGGTTTAGCCTCCTTTAAAACACGACAATGTGGTATCAGATGTTTTCAAGTACCATCTCTCAGTCTCAATGCCGAAGAGTACATTGATTTGATTGATTGACAGAAGTATGTCCTGACTGAATCTCCAATCACAAAATCAATCTCCGATGCAAACTTGGAAAGTGTGGTTCATAACAAAACAACTCTTGCCACTGAAATTCCACGTTTTCCATGTCATACACAAGCAATGGAAAGGTGTGTAAAGGCAATCACAGAGGCGTCAATAGCTGTTGTTGGACAAGAAGCAAGAGATGGCTTTATTCGTGCAAAAATACATGTTCGAACTATAATGCCAACATTTAAGACTAAGAATGAATATTGCATCACACAGTAACTTTTTGGATTTGTTGTAAGTGTAGTGCTTGCTGGCTTAAGCTGCACTGTCAGGGGGTAAATGAGATTATACTTTATATAATAAATAAATGTGACACAGATGTCACGAGGGAATGGGAATATGTCTGTGGACAATAGAAATAACAATCGAGTCGATTATCACGAGAGAATCGACTCGTGAAATCAAGTGGCGATTTCACTTTTATGCTGGCTTACTTCGCCAATTCTCTGGAGTCGAGAATTTATAAACTTTCTCAACAGTACACAACAGAGACTAAACGCTCAAGAAGCCTATATTACTGTACTGTTGGCCTCTAAGAAAGTTAGTTCACCCCTTAACATTCAAAAAAAAAATAATAATAATAAACAGGATCTTGGCTGAGCCGAACTCCTAGCTGGCACAACGGATTTAAGAATTAATACCAAAAGCTGGCCTAAGTGCCAGTCGTGATTAATATAAGGAGTTGTGCTAACTTGGAGTAGCAAACGTGTGCTAAATGTGGGGAAATTAAACACGACTGTTACATTTAACAAAGCTCAAGAAAACGAACTGTAAAATTATTAATTACATGAAATAAATTTATGTTTCATGAATCTATTCAAAATCAAAGAAAGGGAAATCCCCTCACTCAAGCACTCAAATCAATAGCTAAATAATGCACTGAGCTAAATATCCAAAGAACCTTAAGCCTAGGAAAAACAAAAGAAATACTGGTCAGTGGAGATGAGACCGTCGCTGCTATAGTCAATCACCAGGTTGGTGGGAGATTCGGGAAAACGCCGATACTGCAGGATGTTCGAGATCACTAGAAGAAATCTATCCGCGTTGGGTATCGCACTCCGCTCTCCGTGACTATGAATAGACGACTAACTCTCGATGCTGCCCAAACACAAGGAGCATCGTGTAAAAAGGGCGTGGCCAACTAACAGCCAGCGAGGCAAGTGCAAAGAAACGACAGTTCAGAAACTATCGCTCAGAGGAATGCACTGTCTGTACATAAAGACAGTCACTCGCGAGAGAATGACAAAAGTTTTAAAACTTGATGCAATTATAAGTACACGAGCGGACGGTTAGGAGAATGAGTGAAATCTCATGGATTTCAGAACTATTCGTCGCTCCCACAAAATCAGTCAGTGTCACGATTTACAATACACAGTTTCACGATGTAGGAAATTCGTGACATGCACATATTGGGACATGTATATATTATAATGTATAATCATATATTATACTGTCTAATACAATGAGTGCCAAGGATTTGTGTCATTTGTGGCAGGTTGTAAAAAACAGATAATAGAGGGCAATTATTTAGTCTTATTTCAATAAAATTTTGTATCATTAATGAGTAATAGCATTGGCAACTTTCGGTAGGTATTACATCCAATAAATCCGTGATTTGATTTTGATTCCTATTTTCACTCCACCCTACTGAATACCCTTTGGTGGTATAAGTAACAGTCAGTACAGTAATCGTTGGGTTCGCGCCAAATCACTGGTATGGAGAAAGGTATACCTGATGGCCATTTACCGTGCATCCTTTCATTCTTGTGGCTTACACAGGATTTGCATGCTTTGTGGGGTGCCAATTTCCTGTCTGGATCACAAACAGGGTATGTGAAGCAATGTTTGTAAGTGGCTTTAACATTCTTTGTAATTTGTTTCTTCAGGATTTCAGGTGTAAAGAGGCACAGTTGTAGCAGTAAGTGTCTGATGCATTCATACATTTACTGCAATCCATTGCATGCAAACACAGATGAAGGCCCTTTGTTGCTGTAAAGAAAATCTGAAAGGGAATAACGGCAAATATAATAATTCCTATGCTTGCATGAGTGTACAAAAGAGAAAAAAAATCCGCTCGATCATGAGAAAACTTTACCCGACTTTTGGCTGTGGCTGATTCACTTTGAGTTGCTAAATATCTTGTGAGGCAGGTACTTGACTCAAACTGATATAACCGCCACAAGAACTAGCTGAAGTGTGCCTTTATAAGGTAAATCTATCTCTATGAGGGGAGTCGGGTCGGATTTTCCCACATACGAAGCAAATTCTCCTACGGTATTCTGTTTCTCGACAACTGGACGTGCTAGAAAAAATTGGATACCATATTCGAAATTACCAGGTTCATGTTGCCTAGAATAACCTCAAAATATACTAGAACCATAACAGTTTTTAAATTTTGTTGACCAGTGTAATCATCCAAATACATCATAACTGTCAGAAAGTAGCAAAAAAACAAATACTGTTTCAAATTTTTAGTCGACTCTATTCATTAAAATTTTCCATTGTTTGTCATAAATTTCAGGTCAGAGCTGATAAATCTGCACTGAAATCGGGTTTGGTGAAAGCTGTCTGATTTAAATTCAGTGTAACATGTTTTTTTTTTTTTTTCAGCATTGATTTTAATTCAGATCATTCGGTGGAAATGAATTAGTTCCATCATATATTTTAAGTCAATGATGTATTTTTTGGTAGAAGTGGCCAGTGATAAAAAAAGAAATTGAATCAATAACAAAGTGAACAGAAGTGAGATTACAAACAGAGTACAATAATGACAGCAATATCAAAAGTATAGGTATGAGAGGGAGCTACAAAAGCAGAGTGGAAGAATAAATAAACTTTTTAAAAAATCTAAATATACAGTATATATAGGTAGATGGAGAGAGAGGTAAAAATCACTGATATATGTCAGTTTCGCATTACTAATATGAATTAAATATCTCGCAAATAAACTAGAATACTGTACAGAAAGTAGTATAGCAGATATTTCTCACAAACTTACCACAGTGGGCACGAGCTGGGGTCATGGCCAAGAGGGAGGTTACAACAGGGAGCGAGGGAGACCACTTGCACTCTGTACACATTCCTAAGTCTGTTGGAAGAATCTCTTCTACAGAGGCGAATACGGCTTTATATATGGTTTGCTCGAAAGCAATTTCACTCGTACTGCATACAAAATGTTGCCACTTGCAGACACACTCTGATTTACTGCTTATACTAGCGCACCATGCCCCCCCCCCCTGAAAGCTTGCCGTGCGATGGCTCCCAGTTTGAGAACCAGTGTGCACCATAAAATTTTTATATGGGGGAAAAAAAAAAAAAAAAAAATGCAGGAATGGGATCACATGTCGTTTTGCTGCCATGAACCGGTCCCAATGTTTTTCGGTGCATTGCTATCCCTACATCTTCATACATTTTGTCAATTGTGTCTAATACTTGTTTTGCTGATTTTTAAAGCCTACATGGTGAGAGCTCTGAAAGTTTTTAAGTTATTCAGTTAAAGCGCGATGTAGCACTGAAAGGATTAATGGATGCTCAGACTAACCTACTCCCTATCGAAAAGTTTCTCATAAGCTGATTAAAATTTTATAAAGGAGATGAGAAGGAGCACTGGAAGAGCGCAAAAACCACGCCTTGCAATCGGTCTATGACCGAACTATTGACCTGACACTGTGTCATAGACATTTGACTGTTTTCAATATTACAGTACTTCCCTCTTGCATGTCCTTCAATCCCTTAACTAAGTTTGGTTCAAATTGGAACAAAAACTGTTTAAGTTGACTTTGCTGTTTGACCTTGACCTTTGTCCTATTTTTCTCGTAACTTAACCCTAGATAGGCAGACCTGGGCCATATGAATACAAGGCTAGGGTGCATTTAAGTTTCGCGGTTAATGGTGTCCAGAATAATGGGTAATGGGCAACGGTTTTGTCTACACCAAGCAGTCCTAAGCCAGCCTATGCTGTTTCTGCCCACAGGCTCAAGTTCCCACCACTGTCGACTCTCTGGCGAGTACCTGTGTATCCAGTTGGTACATGTCTTCCTGTAACGTATAATTTTTGTAAAAAAAAAAAAGAAAAAAGAGAGAGGAGGGCCATTCTGGTCAAGGTCGACGACTTGAACGCACATTTTGAGTGTTTTAGGCACAATATGACTATGTACATGCGTGTAACAAGTCCCACTATATGCAGTATAAAGAATTATATGTGGTTTTCTTTGGCTGTTAGTGTATTTGTGTAGGTAATGGAGGCAAAACGAGCTAGGTAGCTGTTCCACACAGAGCTGGCAGAATAATCTGAAGCTGAATTATTACAAGAGGACTGTTGACATCACATTAGAACCCCTGAGTGACACAGAAACCCTTGATTGTTATTGTGGGTGATGGGAAATTGACCTAGTGTAGCAGTGACTCCGTAATGGGGTGGTTTTAGGGTCAATGGTGGTCAGAATAATGGGTAATTGGGAATTGTTATTTACATATGTGTAGTCACTGGCCCCAAACGAACAAGATACCTATGAGACGAAGAGCTGGCAGTGTCTGAAGTTGAAGGAGTTTAACAGGACTGTTGACACCACACTGGAACCCCAGAGCGACACAGAAACCCGTGATGTTAGTTAGTGTGGGTGATGTGACACTGATTGAGTGTACCAGTGGCCCTAGTGGTGGTGTGACGGCCGTCATTACACCACACAAGGACCCACAACAGGAGCGTGGCGCATTGGGTTCTTTGAGGGTAGTCGTGTATATATTTATTAACTGTTTGCATTTATGCCAGGCACCCAGTTTTTTGTGGAACCCAGGGCTGGCAGGCCGACTGTGTAATATTAAGGTAATAGATTTATAGGTTTAGGTAGTATTTTTTTTTGCTCAGTTCCATGTATATGCATCTCAGGAAGAGAATAAGTCAGTACTACTTTTTTCTTTCACTATTTTTTTTTCAAGTAACTTATAAATGCATATATTTTAGCTCAGTTTTATTAATTCCTAGTTATCTGGTCTCCACAGGAGTTATATTTGTATTTTATTTCCATTAGTTTTCAATAAACCTTCTTTGTATACATATTTTTTTTAATTATTTTCCTTCCCTGTATCCAATTGGCTCAGGTCTTCCTATCCCGAGGTCAAAAGGGACGTCTTCCTATCTAGAGTAAAATTTTTTTATTTTATTGCTAACCTCAAATAGTTCCACCAAGAATAATCGAAACTGAATAACAACTTTTTGAGTTAAAGGGCCGAAAGTTGGAGACTGCCCTGTGGCCTAAAATTTTGACCAATCGTTCTAAAAACTGAAACTCTTCACCTTTTGCTCACTTCATACCCTTTAACCAAGTTGTGTTTAAATCGGGTCAGAACTGTAAAAGTTTACCTAACCCCAACCTATTATTTTTGACCTTTCTCTGGTAGTATCTACTGTGCGTCCGACACTGAAAATTTTAATCCTCTGTTAAAAAAAAAAAAATCGGCTTTGCCATTTCAGTGCTTGAGAGGTCTAAGAAAAGGAAAGAAGATAGGAGAATATGGAGAAATCGGGATTTTTGTGAACTGTGTTTTAGCGTGTTAGCGTTATGTGTTAGGTATTTTAGGATATAATTTAAGCATAGATAAGCATGAGGATTAAGGTCAGATGCTTAAAAAATTTTAATACCATCGTGTCTGAGAGTTATGAAGGATTTTAGTTTAACTGTTAAGGCTTGTGGGCGCTTCGGTTCTATACCTCAGGTACTCTGATACTGTCCCTGAGTGTGTCAGCCCTCAGGAGAAAAAGATGGAAACATTCAGTTATGCAATTACCTATTTTAATGCGGCGGATTTCTCTAAAGTTATCGAGACAGTCTGGATGTTTTTCCAGTCCCCTCCATACTTTTCCTTTTCTTACATATTTATAACGTTCCAGCAATAGGTACACTGTCAAAAAAATAAACGGCTGGTTGATCAGTACATGTGATAGTGGAAGTGAAACACTGCTCATAAAATACAGTATATATAGTCCAATATCACTAAGCAGAATATCATAATAGTGATTAACTTTTTTTATTGTAATATATAAAAACTTCCCAACAACAAACGAAAGAATTGGTTGGATTAATGGCAATGCAAAATACACCCAACAAGTTGCCACTAGGGTGGAGGGAGTATAACTGGCGAATGTGGTGAACTAGAACATAAAAAATGAAGCCACCTCATAATTCCTTGCCATACTCTAAAGCTGTAGCCCTGATTTGCAATTCATTCCTTAATTTGTATTTATACCAGCTTTTTAAGTAAATGATCCAGGTCCTGGATTCACCAAACCAGTGCATTACATTGGTCGTAGCATGCAATATACAAACACTGGATGATGGAATATTGTAGAACAATGCACAGTTAACTTTATCAGGAAAAAATAATAGGGACAAATAACAGGCCTACTAGAATACTCTCTCACCCCCTTGTCTAGAGCATTTACCCTGCCACTGCATTGTACAGTACGTTCTCACTTATGCCCCTGTGATGTACACCTCCTGGCCCTTAAGACTTGTATTCCCCTCAAGTTTTATATATTTCAAGAGTTGGGGGGATAGCCCTCAAGTTTTATTGTTTTAAGTTGTGAGGGGATGGCCATCAAGTTTTACTGTTTTAAGTTGTGAGGGGATGGCCCTCAAGTTTTATTGTTTTAAGTTGTGAGGGGATGGTCCTCAAGTGTTAAGTGGCCCGCACATAACCTCCTGGGCCAGATTATGAATGAACCAAGGAGGAGTGTTGGATCTGATGCCCAGTGAGTCGTCGAAAAAGACATTTTCGGTGGGGGTGGGCTCGGTGTTTAGGGGGATGAGGTGAGGAGGGGTGGGTGGGGTTCTGGGTAGGCTGCGGGGGATATAGCAGCACGGGAAGTGAGGTTTGTGCCCGGGGGGATGATCGGGTCTAAGGGTGAAGGAGGGACAGGGGCGGTAATAGGTTTTGTATCTAAAGGTGAGGTAGGGTGTTGGGGTTATTTGGCCGGGACAGGATGGGGGTATGCTGGTGAAGCAGCAGGGGAAATGAGGTTGATGGCTGGGGGGATGATCTGGCCTGCGGCGAAGGACAGGATTGGATCGGAGGGTCGAGGCCCATGGGATGTCGAGGAAAGGTAAGGGACTCCCAGCTCTACCCGCCCTCCGTCTTCCCGCGGCTCTCCGTCTTTCCGCAGCTCTCCGTCTTCCCGCAGCTCTCCGTCTTCCCGCGGCTCTCCGTCTTCCCGCGGCTCTCCCTCTTCCCGCGGCTCTCCCTCTTCCCGCGG
>JAGKTI010040323.1:0-10422 GCA_018397915.1 Birgus latro
ATAAATCTGGATGTGGATATACAGTAATAGAGCCAAGGCCTAATGTTCGGCTACAAAGCGTCGGGATAATCGAGTGAATTCTTTGTGTGTGTGTGTGTATTTACCTAGTTGTGATATACAGGAAATGAGTTTCACTCGTGAGGTCCTGTTTCTGTTTCTCAATACAGTAAGTCATATTTTGCTTTGAACTCCTTCAAGTTTTTACACTGGACGCTCTCTTTTTACAGGCTGTTTCACAGGTCTATGCATCTATTTGGAAAACTGTATTTCTTTATATCCTTCAAGGAACTTGGCTTTTTCAGTTTCATTCTGTGTCTTCTTGTTACCCTCCCATCCCATACAAACAAGTCTTTTCTTTCAATTTTATCTACTCCCATCATGGCCCTGAACACTGCAATCATATCGCCCCTCTCTCTCCTTTTATCTAAGGAAGGCAGATCTAACTTTTCCAGTCTCTCTCTGTACAACAGATCTGTCAGGCTAGGGACTATCTTGGTTTCTGTCCTTAGTATTCTCTCAATCTTGTTTATATCTTTCTTTTTGTATGGGGACCACACTGTTTGTGCCTACATGAAACTCGTCAGCACTGACTTGGTTGCAGCACAGTATGTTGCACTAGCTTTTTCCAGTATACTGTACCTGCATGAGTGCAATACTGTACAGGTCTCAAAATATACGATTGGGTTGCATTCGTGGATAATCGATTGGATAACGATTGATTTTATATCAGAAACATTATAACATGGGTTCAGTGGGGATACGTTCCTTGCCAATGGTCAACCACCAGACAGAAGTGTAATAAAAAGACTCCAGTTCACTTAACTGGTTCCTTGTCTGGTCTGAGTCTTCTTCATGTGTCCCCCACGAGACTGGGGGACGGTTGGTATCCCTGGACTCTCACTCATCATTCTCAAGAGCAGATGGATTGGGTGAGCAAGGATGAAAGGGAGAGGAAGTGGGAGAGCACCAGGATTTGGAAGAGCACCTGGGAGAGGAAGTTGGAGAGCATGCAGAAGAGGAAGTGGGAGAGCATGCAGGAGAGGAAGTTGGAGAGCATGCAGAAGAGGAAGTTGGAGAGCATGCAGGAGAGGAAGTTGGAGAGCATGCAGAAGAGGAAGTTGGAGAGCATGCAGAAGAGGAAGTGGGAGAGCATGCAGGAGAGGAAGTTGGAGAGCATGCAGAAGAGGAAGTGGGAGAGGAAGTGGGAGAGCATGCGGGAGAGGAAGTGGGAGAGCATGCGGGAGAGGAAGTGGCAGAACACTCAGGTGAGGCAGGTGGTGAGTAGTTGGATGCGACAAGCTCTGTGGAGGCAGATGAGGCAGAGCAAAGCCCAGATGTTACGCTTGTTGATGGCCTCGGCCCTTCTTCTGATGCCCTGCGAGTTGATAGCCCTGACTCTTCTTTTGATGCGCTGCTTGTTGATGGCCTTGACGGGAAGGAGGTGATGCTGGTTTGCTTTAGTGCTGTAATTCAGTAGCCAAAGGCCGATTAGTATCAGTATCAGAATGTGAGAGGTATAATTAACTAATAATTGATATTGTATTGGTATCAGCATATTCCTGTGTGGTTTACACTTTACACTATACTCATACTGGTAATATTTATAAAACTTTTTTAAAATGTAAAACTGTATGGAATACCATATTCTCTGCTTAATTATTACTGTTAGACAGAGTCATCTAATACTAACAAAATTAATATAATGTTCACTGCAGACAGTGGAGGGAACTACTGACTGTCCACATTTTGTTTACCAGTTAGCAGTGTCAAGATCACTGACTTGGTGTGATGTTGGTAGATGTAAGAGCTGTGTGTACATTTTAGGTACACTTTTATAAAAGATATAATCTCTTTACATAAATATTTGTTTCTAGTTGTTGGTGCAGTGTACCTTTAATTAAAAACAGGTTCTGCACATCATTTAAGTTGCAAATGTTGCTTGTTACACGATTGCTTACCATACAGTTTTATGCTTATGATCAGCTATTTTTCGCTTATTCGTTCATTCTGATTCCCCTACAAAGCATTAGCCGTTGTCAGTGTGCAAGCTGACAGCCTTTTGTCTAAGCCAAAATGGCTGCTGGTGTTTGTTTACATGTGCAGACTCCTGTTTTGAGTCATATGAGCGGACCTGATCTCTCCCACCAACACTGTGAAGGACTTAGTCACTCACGTATGTTTCTGCCCTGCAGTAATCTCTCCTGGTATGCATTCTGTTACATCAGGTTCTCTCTCATGTCTTTCCATTACTCAAGCATTGTAATCATTACTGTACAATTTTGCCTTCACTCAAGCACTGTAATCATTACTATGGTATTTAAAGCAGAAAGTGAACTGCTGGTAAGTCTGTCTATCTATCTATCCATTGGCAGGCACTTTACTCCCGTAAGGGGTGACCATAAACAAATTGTGTCCATGTCGCCCTGTCCTGCCATTGCACTGCCCTGCTCCCATCTCACATCCCCCTCACATATACTCTCTCCTCCATGTCATCCTTGGCCTTCCCCTCCCTCTCCCTCCCTCCACCTCACTCACGTACACTCTCCTCTCCAGTCTCTCGCTCTCCATCCTTTCCACGTGGCCAAACCACCTCAGTGTGTTTCTCCTAACACTTTCTATTGCATCCACATCCACACCATAATGCTCCTTCACTTCCTCATTTGTCAGTCTCTCTTCCATGTGACTCCACATGCTCCTCTCAAATAACTCATTTCCACTGCTCACACTCTTGACTTGTGTCCCTCCAACAAGTGAAACACCTGTAGCTAAAAACTTCATAACTGACAAGCTTGGTGCTAGTGAGGGTGCTGAGGCTAATGTCTTGAAGCCTAAGCGAGTAAGGAAGAGCCTATCGACAGACGTCAAGTTAACACCACGAAAAAGGCCAAGGAGCCAGTGCTATAGTTAGTACTCTCAGCCTGCCCCAGTCAGCTGTATCAGCTGTGATCAAGAACACTGCTGCAGTGCTAGCTGCTGGAGGGGGGGAGGCAACTGTACTCCTTGACTGCCAAGAGGTTAATGAGGGCACAGGGCCCTGTTATGTAGGAAATGGAAAGGCTTCTTGCAATCTGGATTACGGACCAGAATCAGAGCAACATGCCCCTATACTTCTTAAAAGAAAATACCACATGGTTTAGTGCCCCTTGTATCCACCTCACCCCGCATCTTCCTTGTATCCACCTCACCCCCCATCTTCCTTGTATGCACCTCACTGCCCCTCATGGTTTGTGGTCAGCATCATCGGCGCTGTCGTTCTCATTATCATCGTCAGCATCAGCATTATAATCCAGATTTCTTTGGCCATATGAGGATGGGGTCAGCCAGCATCCACAGTGCAAGAAAAAATGGTAAAAGGAGAAACTAGCCAAAGTCTAGCCTTTTAAATGGGCCACACTCATTCATTTGCTATTCAGGGCCCAAAAATCCTGACTCCATCCCACAGGCATCATCATCCACAGTTATGCATTTCATATAACCCATCAACTAGAGTCTGTCCCACAACTGTCACTTCATGGGGAAAAAATAAAGGTGCCAAACCCTTGTCATACACTCTTCCCTCCAAAATTCCAGTCAGCTCTGTCCACTGTCACTTCCTTGCCTTAGTCACCCACCAACCCTACTATCTCAAAGACTCATGTACCATATCTGTCCACCTTCTTCTTGACCTACCATGCCTCCTCCCACCTTCAGATGTGCAGATATACAGTATGTCACCACTCTATGAACACCCCTATCTCCTCATATTCTTATACCATCTAAGCACACGCTTCAGTTCTGGTGGCCACAGACTTACTTTTATGCTGCAGTGAATGTCAGTTGTTGCTAGTTTCTCTTTCTTTTGTAATTCCATCTTCATTAAACTGATAAGACTTTATTTGGTCAAACTACAAAATCATGTAACAAACTGTAATAGCCCTGGAATTAAGCTACAGTATATCACTTGTCATGTAGTTTTGAGATAACCAAAACACTCAATATTTCTTTCAGTCTGATAATGTACTGGCATATATAATTTATTCTTGCTACCTCCAGAAATTTCATTCAGCCAGAGGAATTTTTTTTGAACTGAAAGGGTTGGGTACAGCCTTCATTTACCCCATCACTATTATGGTGCTTTCCTAGATTAAGTAAAATTGTCTGATAGTGTTAGAAAAAAAAAATCACCAGATTGGAGGGTGTAAACGTTAAATTGTAAAGAACCACAGAGTAACTGCTTTTTTTTTTCTAATGCAAGGAAGAAGGAACCAAAGGCCATGGGTCCGCAAACTGTTCCTTCCAAGAAAAAACAAAAACAGTACAAAAGAGAGCCAAATTCAAGATCCATTCATTTCGAGATGCCTGGACACACTGCATTTGAAAGACTGGAGATCATAGGAAGTATGAAATACAAATAGAGGAAAACAGTGCCAGAGTTGACCTTTCATAAATGAAGGACTGGGAGTAACAGTTAACTCTTGCATTAGGGAGTTGGACAGAAAAGGGATGAGAGTTTATTGCTAGATGGGTGCTACGCACCTGTCGTAGAGGTGGAGGGATGCAAGCAGACAGTTTAGAGGAACAGTGACCATTGAAGTAGTGATAGAAAAGAGATAAAGATGCAACAGTGCAGCAAAGAGACAGAGGTTGAAGGGAGCCAGTAAGAGGAGGAGAGCTGTATGTGGGGAGCCTCTCCACACATGAGAGTTGTACTCCACACAGGGGCAAATAAAACCCATGTATAAAGTCAACAACTGTGCAGGGGTAGAGATGGGTCGGAGTTGGCCTACCACACCTAATCTCTTGGAAGCAGATTTTACAAGAGATGTAATATGTTCTTTCCAAGTTAAATCCCAAGGGAATGAAACCCCAATCATGTTCAAGGATGATGCAGGACTGAGCTGAACATTATTAAACATTAGTGGGTGCTCCTGTGGAAGATTTTGTTGGGTTGATAGGTGTCTTTGATGCATTAAAAACAACAAGATTATTTTTACTCCAGTCAGAGATATGAGCCAAGTTAGACATTAGGTGTGCCATAGCCTCATCCTTTGTTTGTTGAAGTAACTGCTGAGATGGACGTTGCAGGAACCGAATGGAAAGGTGAAGAGTGGAATCATCAGCATATGAGTGGATAGGGTTAGATGTACAGCTTAGAAGATCATTGATGAATAAAAGGAAGAGAGTTGGTGATAGGACAGAGCCCTGAGGAACACCACTGTTGATAGACCTAGGAGAAGAACGATGGCCGTCTACAAAACCGTCTATAGAACGACCAAAAAGGAAGCTAGAGATGAAGGCACAGATAGAAGGATAGAAACCTTAAGAGGGCAGTTTGGAAATTAAAGATTTATGCCAGACTTGATCGAAAGCCTTTGAGATGTCAAGTGCAATAGCAATGCTTTCGCCAAAGTCCCGAAAGGATGATGACCAGGAGTCCGAAAGGTAGTTGAGAAGATCGCTGGTGGAGCGTCCCTGATGGAACCCATACTGACGACCAGAAAGATGGTTGTGATAGGAAGAATGCTTTAAAATTTCAATGCTTTCGCCAAAGTCCCGAAAGGATGATGACCAGGAGTCCGAAAGGTAGGTGAGAAGATCGCCGGTGGAGCGTCCCTGATGGAACCCATACTGACGACCAGAAAGAAGGTTGTGATTGGAAGGATGCTTTAAAATTTTTCTGTTAAGAATTGACTCAAAAACTTTTGAGACACAGGATGTTAAAGCAATTGGATAATAATTAGAGGGTTTGGAATGGTCACCCTTATTTGGGACTGACTGAATGAGAGCAAACTTCCAGCAAGAAGGAAAGGTACAAGTTGATTGACAAAGGCAAAATAGTTTACCTAGGCAGGGTGTAAGGACAGAAGCACAGTTCTTGAGGACAACAGGAGGAAGTCCATCACCCATATACCTTGTTAGTATTGAGGCCAGTGATGGCAGAAAATACATCAGCTGAAGAAATTTTAATGTCTGCCGTGAGGAAGTCAGAGGGGGGAAGAGATGGAGGAACAGCACCAGAATCGTTTAAGGTGGAATTGGAGGAGAAAGTCTGAGGAAAGAGATGTGCTTTATCAGTAGAAGAAATAGCTTCAGAGCCATCAGAGTAAAAAAGAGGAGAGAAGGATGATGAGGTAAAGTTGTTAGAAAGGTTTTTAGCAAGTTGCCAGAAGGAGCGAGAAGAATTCGAATTGGAGAGTTGAGAGCATTTAGCACGGATGAAATTATTTTTAGCAGATCGAAGAACAGACTTACCATGATTCCGGGCAGAAATATAAAAAAGATGTGATTCAGGAGTGGGTTGGCACCTGTACCTTTTATAGGCCCTCTCCTTGTTGTGGACAGCATTAGAACAAGCGTGATTAAACCAAGGCTTTCTTGCATTAGTCAGAGGATATGAGAAAGGAATGTATGCTTCCATGCCCGAGAGAATAACCTCTGTAATGCGCAAGGCACACTCAGATGGCTCCCGGCCATGGAAGCAATAATCATTCCAGGGAAAATCAAAGAAGTACTGCCTGAGGGCCTCCCAATCTGCAGCTCCAAAGTGCCACAGGCGGCGTTTCTTTGGAGGGTCCACAGGCTGTACTGGAGCGATAGGACAGGTAGGTAGTTCTTCGGATCTTTATTATCACTTTTAAGACTCAGAAAAATATATGAGCTTTCCATTAGCTTACTACTGCTTTGACTTTCAGACATTTCGTTAATAGTCCCATTAGATTATTTAATGCAAAGTAACCTGCGTCCTTTATAAGATTACTGGTGAAATAACTTGTCTCATGCCTTACCCTCTTCATTCCTCTCCAAGCCTTATTCACTTCTACCGACGTAATGTTGGGGGTCAATATGTCCATTTACTCATCCTAATCTGACTCTTCGATATTGTTACTGCTGCTTCAAAGCTACGAATTCTAGAAGAATTAGTCTATTTTGACCACACTGTTTATTTGTTGAAGTCAGCATGTGCTAACATTTTGTTTCTTCCTACGTACCAAACCTCAGCTTGTTTGCGTTTAGTCTTCCTCTATTCTTTTACGTTTCTTCAGCTCTGCTCATATTAAACTGGCGAAAATTCTTTTCCTTAGTTCATCTGCCTCATTATGATCTGTCTTTACAGTCATGCCTTTCTTTAGACGTTCCTGTGAACTGTGTTTCAGGGTATACCTGCCACTTCTTCAGTTTCTTCGTTTACACTGAGTGTGACAAGCTTACCTTTATCCTTCCAAATCATTCATTTTGTTTTCAAATTATCTCAGTGCCCTTCTGCTGTTGCGTACGGCCTCGCGATCTTATCCCATCGTCCTTCATATTCTACAATGGCTGTTCCGGTTGTCAGTGAAGTATAGGTCTGTAGAGTTTTGTCGAGTCCCTAGTCATGTTGGTATCCCAGGCATTGAGACTGTTGATGCCTTAGCAGCTCGTGCTACCATTAGGTCACCTTGCATACCTTTCCGTTCTGTCCCTGTGTCAGACTTCTTTCCTGCCTTCGCAAAGCTTATTACTCATCGCCTGTTGACTCATGCTATTAAACCCTTCGTGACACCTTGTTCTCCCCTTTTTTCATCGTGCTCACCGCTGGGAGGTGGCACGTCTCGGGATTGGCCATACCCGTTTGAACCATGACCATTTGATGTCTAGAGATTCTCCTCCACTCTGTCAGCAAAGATTCTATAATTGCTTATCAGTTTATATTTTCGATTGCCCTCCTTATAGTGCTGTTCATCACCAGTATTTTCCTTCTCTACCTTGTCTTGGCCGTCCTCTTCTTTTAGCTGATATTTTAGGTGAATCTTAGGCTTTCTCTGTGGACTGGCTAATGTTTATGACTCGCACTGGTCTTTTTTTTTTTTCACTTTCCCTCTTTTTCTTTTTTTGTTACCTTTGCCCTCTCTACATAGTGTCTTGTCTCCGTTTTGTTTTTTACCTTTTCTTGTAACTTTTTTTTTCCTTTCCCGTTTGATCCATTGCTTGCCATGTCCCTGCTTTGAATTAGTACCATAGGGTCTTGATACCTGGCGGTGGGCGTCCATTATCCAGTTCAGTTAACTTCCCGTGTTTTATCTGCCATTTGCTACCCACATCAATCTTTTTAATGCGTATTCGAATTTGTCATCTACATTAAATTATTTCCACAATAAATCCANCGGTTTCGATATTCCAAGCTCTGTTGCGATGCTTGCTATAGAATGACCAGCTGCTCTCAGCGCAACTATTTTCCCCCGAAGCACAAGTTTCTCCTGCTGATGGTTCATCTTCAAGATGTTGCGGTGTGCTAGGTGTCAGTGCGACTGATATGGATGGCGTGCGAAGTGTGAGTGCGACTGACGTGGACTATGAGACTCGTGATAAAAGCTAGGCTGAGATGTCGATCACCCTCATACCCTCTCCCGTCCCCGCCCCTCCTCCCTTTGACTCACACTCACGCTGCTTCAGTGGTTCACCACCTCTCCCCGTCTCATAGTTTCCCCCCCTCCCCACTCATTCTCTCTTTACGTCAGCCCCTCAACCCTTACTACTTTCTTCTTCAAGAGCAGTATATACTGCACGTATTAGCACTTACTCTCAAAGTGGATCTTTAGTATGTCCTTTAATGGTCATCTAAGTTCATGTTGATATGTCGATTTACTGGTTCATATATAAGACGAAACATCTCTGCTCTCTGCCTCCTACGCACACGAGCAGCGCGGCGTTGCCACATGACTCGGAGAGGAATAGTAGGGGGTAACAAGACTCCTTGAGGCGGCTGTACCATAGGGTCTTGATACCTGGCGGTGGGCGTCCATTATCCAGTTCAGTTAACTTCCCGTGTTTTATCTGCCATTTGCTATCCACATCAATCTTTTTAATACGTATTCGAATTTGTCATCTACATTAAATTATTTCCACAATAAATCCATCCCGGTTTTTTGTTATCATTAAAGCTTTCCGAACGAATAATACCACTCAGATCATTCCACCGATTTACGATTACCTTTGTCGCACTTACACGTTTGTCGTAGTTACAGTGTTCACTAAAACTAAAAGCATGAAACAGTTCTGCGTGTAATTAATCGTCTAACAGTTTAATTATACCATTTGTTACTCCAACTTGACCAAAAATTGCCATCTTTCCATCTCAAATTCTGATTTGTAAGATCAGATTAATAATATACTGTGATGGCAGTCACAAAGAAGTGCTATGAAAAGGATGTACAGCCGAGGTATTGTCGTTTTCTGCCACAAATGTACATGAAATAAATTACAAAAGGACGAAAATTTGGGCCAAGTTAAGTTCAAGGGGGAATACAGTAGTTTATATCTCAAAGTTGCTTTTAATACAAATGAACTGTAAATCAGATTCCTTTTCACAATCGCGAACATTTACGAGTGTTGCACAGTAGTAAGTAAACACTCCGAATATAGACCTAGATATACACTAAATCTGAAAGGTAACATTCCAAATGAAGGGGTAGATATTTACTTCTAAATATCCTTCTTAGGTTCAACAAAATCATCTGATGGTGAACTAATTTATTGATCTATCTATTTATTGCCATACTCCTTAATCCCGCAACGGATGGCTACAAAAAAATCGCCTTCACGTCGCCCTGTCCTCTGCCATTTGGTTGCTCCTCCTCCACTTCACACATCCCTCTCTCATATCTCTCTCCACTCCATCTGTTCATCCCGTCTTTGCTTCTGCCCTTCCCCCTCACCCCTTCCACCACACTCACATTCACTCTCTCTAGTCAGTCAAATTAAAATGGAACATTTTACCGGGCTGAGAGGAATATGGGATGATACCCATTGCGGAGTAGTATTCGTGTCGTCATCATAATCATCATCATCATCCAGACCTCCTTTCCCACCCCAATGTAAAGTGAGGTAGGATCCAGAGAGCCAGGACAAAATTATATAATATTCATGTCCCACTGTATGGACTTCCAACTGATCTGGCCGTTTGAGAGTTACTTCTGCCTGAGTCTGTCTGTGTTGTTGACTTGCAGAAGTACATTGAGTGCATTCCACTCTGTGCTGGCCTGCAAACAATATGGCGCTGTATGCACACTTTGCAGCTAAGATGTTGCCTATACTATTTCTATTCTTCCTACTGCTCTCTCCATCTTGAGTGCTAAGTTAAAACAATAGACTAACACAAGAGTATGATGTTAATTACAGAGAAGTGTTGAGGAAAGGATAGAGTCTTAACATTGTTTTTTACCCTCCACCTGACAAAGTCAGAGGGGGGTCTTGTTATCACTGGGATCAATAGGTGTCCATTCGTAGAACTGGGCGGCAGGGTGGCTGGCCGGGCGTAGGGATTTTGTTTCCTGGCCAGAGCTCATGATGTATTCATACAGAGTCATAAAAATTTCACACAGTTGTGTCTTATAGTGAACTGGTGCCTTTTGATAGGTAGAATGCTGTGTCTTAAGTAGTTTTTTTTTTATGATGAAAATAAAAAAT
>JAGKTI010040324.1:0-10422 GCA_018397915.1 Birgus latro
TTGGCTTACAGGAAACCATTTGGCTTGTCACTCAATGTAATGCCACCTGTAAAGGAAAAAAGTAATAAGTGACAGGAAATATAGGAGAAATAGGAAGAAAGGAGGGCAGGCACAGAAAAAGAATGATAAAGGCTAAGGAAGAAGTAGGCAGCACTACATTAAGTGAGTGGCAGGAGTCAAATCAATATAATTTGATACTCTGGGAGAAACGTCTTAGAATTGCCAAAAATTCTGAAAGAAATGGATCACTTTCTCGTAATTCTGGTATTGGCTGAAACTATAATGGAAAAAAAAAAAAAGTCCACTGCAGCAGTTAGGGTATAGAATTGTAAGTTTTTAAAATTGTTTATGGAGGAGAAACTGCTTATTTTACATTGTCTAATTTAGGCACATGTTTTGCCAGTTTATGTAGTCTTGTAATTTTTCATATTCATTTACCATCCAAGTTTAGCCAGAGTAAGATGAGAAGCCCACATTTAGCAGTCAGGTTCTGCCAGATTATAAAGAATTCAGATCCATTTCATTTTTGCCAGAATAAGATGAAATGTCCCATTTTCCAACACTTGTCAGAATCAAGCCCCATTTCCTTTCACTTTTGTTAAAATACAATAAAAGGGGAACCCCATATCCCATGTCAGTTTTGTCAGAGCATGAAGACTAAAACCTACAGTATTTTATTCAAGTTAGAGGTTTTTGTAGCCTGGAAGTAGCTACCTGGGGGGTTTATGTAGGTCTTGTACTTTTAAATCCGTGGGTTTGTGTGGTTCAGAGGGGAAGATGAGATAGGCATTGTGTTTTAATGTGGCCAGGCAGCAAAAAGTTGTTAGACAGCAGGGCATTACTGATTTGCGTATAATAGGTTAGTATTGGAGCGGCAAGAAATCATTAGACAGTACTTACCATTACTGTACTGATCTTGCTTACAATATCAAGGTTAGTACTTTAGCAGCCTGAAATTGACAGCACTTACCATTACTGATCTTCCTTCAGATATATACCAGGGTTAGGACTGTAGCATTGTATTCAGTTAGATCAGGCCTAGGCAGCAAGACATTGTGAGGGACATCTTGCCAATAATACGGAGTTTAGGACTACGATGTTTTTTCAGGTAGGTTAGATCCCATTACGCTTGCCTTGTGTAAATGTGGCAAGAGTGTATGGGAAAGTAATGGTCACTCAGTATTTTTGAGCAGTTCTTGCCTTTATAATTGTTGCATTTCTCAATACAAGGGTAGGCTGTGTCCATCTTGAGCCATAGACTACTACCAAAAATAATCTGGACCAAATCAGTTCTAATATTACTACATATACTAATTCTACTTTTCATATTTGATTATGATAAAGGTTGATATAGCTGGTTCAGTGTAGATACATTGGGTAAAATCTCACACTTCCCTTTTTAAGTTTGCCCTTTGCACCCCCAGTAGTACCATGCTTTCCATTGGGGGTAGTGTCTTTGCCACTCAGTTCAAGTAATTTCAGTATTTGTGTCAATGTATCCTTGCCAGACATTCAAAACCAAAAGCTTGAGTATGTTATTACCCAGTGTTGCATGCTGCATTCTTTGTTGCACTTGGACTGTAATTTTTTGGTGGGCGTTGGAGTTGCAGTGGCCTGGCATATAGGAAATGGAATGAGGGTGAGTCATAGCAAATGTAAACACTGGGCAGCCATCGTAACTTGAATGTCTGTTGGTTCGTGGGAAACATTGTACACAGTTATCGTATTAGGGAATTTCACTGATATTGCAAAACTGGGTAGACTTTTAGCTCATTGTTCTGTTGACATATTACTTACAAAACTTGACAGGCCTGATAGTGGAAATTATCTTACTATCCATAGCCAGACTTCTAAATCCTGTAAGGGGCAGCCACACACAAATCCACGTCGTCCTGTCTTGCTGTTTTGCTGCCGTTCCTTCATTCCACATCCTCTTGTTTTTTTTCTTTTAAGCGCCTTCATTCAGACTTTCACCCAATTTTATTTTACTGCATTCATGATTGGTGTTCAAGATTTATTTTCCCCATTAATATTTTGAATCTTGACTCTTACATGCCGGGTTTTCTTTCAGGATTGACAGACAAGATTGGAGAGTCCTTGAGTGGAAGCCTGAGTGGAATAGAAGGAACATGAGCGATAGGAACGGAACAGCCTCAAAAGGAACGGATCAGCCTCGAAAGGAGTGGACCCTTGAAAATGAAGACAGGATTGAGGACAGAAGGCAGTCTGTGGCATCAGCAATACGTCAAAAAATTCCTGGTAAGAATTTGAGTGTTGCATCACTTATTCTTCTTTGCATATCAGTCAGTTTAGCTGTTATTGCTAAGAAATTTGCCTCTTCGGTGATAGGTCAGTTTAGCCTCATTTCAGTGACATCTTTCAAGTTTATTCCTACTGCTTCCATACAATTTTGATTTAGGGAAGGCCATAGTTATTTTCACATTAACTTGGCTCTATAATTTTCACCTTAAGATTGCTCTACATTTTTCATCGTGGCTCTGTCTGTAATCCTTTTGCCTTAACTTGGCCCAGTCTGTAATTTCCACCATAACTTGGCTGTATAATTTTAAGCATAACATAGCTCTGTCTCACCTTGACTTGGCCCAGATTTCTTTAGCAGCTTATTTCACGTTAACTCAGACTTAGAAATACAATGTTACGGCTGTACGTCCTTCCCACCTTTTCATGGTAGTCATATGTTGGTGTTATAACCTATTGTTGCAACTCTGTTTTAAGATAGGCTTCATGTGCATTGATCATCCAGCCCTCCTTTCCCCCAAATCCAAAGGGCCACACGTCCATTCGCTCACCATTCAAGCCCCAGAATCCTGTTTCTATTTGATACACCCAAAACCATTCACCACACTGTAGCTTCACATAAACGTATCAGATAGTGTGCATTGATACTGGACAGAAACAGCGTGTGTTATTTTTGCTGCTGAGCTAAAATTCTCTAAATGTAGAAATTGTGAACCAGGTCAAGGTGAAAGTTTTAGGTCAGATGTTGGGATTGACTTCCATTTATCTTATCAGCTTTAACCCCTTTAGTGCGTTTAAAGATCTTATGCATAACCGCTTCGATACCAGCCATCTTTCCTAAGCTGCATGAAATAGTCTGGAGATAGGAAGAAAAGTATATCTGAGTGAAGAGGGTAATTCGGTTTTTATCCCCTCTAATTAGGTGACGTGTTTTGTTGGCTTATCCTTATTGTCTCCAGATGATTTTATTCAGTTTAAGAAAGGCCTGGTACTGGTATACCTTGATATACCATACCCCTAGATGTGATACCCCGGTTTAACGATGGGTTTTTATTTTATTTTTTACCGATTTTGATGTTCTGGACAAATTGTGTGTTTAGGTTGATTTATAAACTGTTTTTAGACTTAGGTTAATGTGTTTTAGCCATAGTTGGGGTGAACATTGTCATTTTGGGGTACAGTTTACTAAGCTTGATTTTTTCCAAACATATTTGACGATTTTTAGATTTTATTTGTTGGTTTTAGTGAGTTATTTACAGGTGTTAGGCTTAGGTTAGCTTCCTTAACAGCTGTTAGGCCATTTAAAATGGCTTTAAACTTGTTTTTGGACTCATCTGGGTGGGTTTGGACTTGGTTGGGGGGAAACCCATGGCTCAGAAACGCATCCCTATACTTTACATGTTAAATCTACCCCGATATACAATACCCTGCCTAACAATGGGTTTTTACATAACCAATTGCATAAACTGGAGTATGGGTATTGAAGGGGTTAAACAAACTGGAAATTAGTGGCAGGACCCTAATTTTTTTAAGCAGTTTATCAAATGTGGTGGTTTGATCAGCCTTCATCCCATACTACAGAATGCAGTCAGCAACCAAATATACTTAAATTATAATAGGGTGGACATTCCATTTTGGTTTCGGGTTTAACCATATGTCATACAGTTTGGAAAGGCTCCAACATGCATAAGTCTGCCTTTGACACCTCATTGCAGTTCTCCATGCTGCTTGGTCTTTTTCAGGCTACCTTTACCTCTGCCCCTTGACACAGTTCACTCCCTGTGCACCCAGTTGTGGTTTAATGTGTGGCCTGAGGATAGACCCATGTTCCTATACTCCATATGGGTTAGGCTTCACTTGCCCATGCCATAATTGGTTTGAACATAACCCTATGTATTAATTGGTTAGCGAAGCCCCCTAACACCTATTCCTGTCATATTGCTTACTGTTCCCAGTGCTACATAATTCATTATTGCCAGACTCTTCATAGGTAACATACAAAAAGATAGTGTGGAAGAGTTGATATATGTGAGACATGTGTGCTGGAAGAAGTTCAGAGATCTGTTGCCTCTCCTGACATTGAGAGGGCTCTCCCCATGTGCTAAGGGATCTTTGTATGTGGCATGTGTTAGGAGTGTGATGCTGTATGGTAGTGAGACCTGGGCAGTAAAGGAAGAGGATATTTGCAGGCTCAAACGTACAGTAATGACAATGATTAGGTGGATGGCAATTTGTCCCTGAGTGCAAGGCCTGGGGGGGCTGGGTATGAGGGAAGAGTTGAGAGGTAGGATGGGACTGGAGTGTATTGGTGTTGTGATGAGAAGGGGTAGACTGAGATGGTTTGGGCATGTGGAGAGGGTGGGGGATGTTAACTGGGTGCAGAAAGTGATGTGTGAATGTTGGGGTTAGGGTTGCAAGAGGTAGACCGAAAAAGACCTGGGATGAGGTCATTGACTATGACCTCGGATAAGGGACTGAATAGGGAAGCTACCAGATATGGAGCAGCATGGAAAGCCATCATTAGGTGACAAGGCCTTCAAAAACAAAGGAACGATATCAAAGAATAAAGCAGTATGGAAGAAGTGTTACGGAGCCTTCTTACCTGATGAGAGTATGGGCCCTGGTAATTTTACTCTTGCTTTCACCTGACTGTCACTCTCGTGTTTTGTTTAGTGCCGGGACTCTTGCTAACAACTGCCGGTGGTTGCCAGCCATTTGGCTCCTAAGGTTTCAGATTTACAAGCCAAATAAATTTTTAGTAGCCAAACTGATTACGAGCCAAAATATTTTATGAGCAATAAATATATTTATTTACATATTGTGATGATTAGAATCATATACAGTAAAACCTCACTAGAACGGACTAATTGGGGCCCAAGTCATTCCGAAAAAAGCGACATTAGGGATTTCCCCCTGCTAAGATATTTTCATACATGTCATGGCCACAATCCTACCTCACTCCACCATTTACTTCTAAATCGGGGCATTAACCCATTTGCCTCTTAACTTTTCTCAAAGGCCACTATAGATAATTTATTGCATAACACAGTACAGTTTTTGTAAGGTTTATACTCGATAAAGGCCATTGTAACACTCACAGGAAGATAATTTTCATACATGAAGTGTCATAGCCACCATCTTGCTTCACCCCACCAGTTCCTTCTATCCCTATTGCTTCTTAGCTTTTCTAAAATGCCACTAAAAATAATTAGTTGCATTACACAGTATAATTTTAGCAAGGGTTAGACTCTATAAAGGCCATATCAATAAGATATTGCATATTAAAAGCATCATGGCCACCATCCTGCTTTGCCTCCACCAGTTCATTTTGACTCATGGTAATATCTCATTTGCCTCTTATTATTTTCTTAAATTCCATTATAAATAATTTGTTGCATGACAGTAAAATTCAAGCAAGGCTTGGACACAATAAAACTCACAAGTAATTAAAAAAAAGTTTTCTTACGTAACCATTCAGACTCACTTGGCTCACCTGATGAAGGATCCTTCAAAATCATTTCCCATTATCTTCAGGGTCATCATCAAGGAACAGTGAATCAGTCCCAGTTGTCTGTATATTTCACTTGTCACCATTGAGCAGTATGGGACTTGGGAAAATGACGTTGGGGGGGAAATGATGTGGGGGAAAAATAGTTACGTTGCCAGCTCACCACGAACCGAAGCACGACCACACACACACCTCTCGCCGTGTGATTAAAGCTTGATGTCTTAATATTAATGCAGACCCCTTTTCTAATTTTTGAGCATTTAGAAAGGACATTGTGGGTATAACTTAATTATAAACACTTCAAATAGTGTACTGTACACTTAGAACAATAGCTACGCTGCCAGCCCACCACCAACCAATGCACGAACACACAAACTGTGCCGACAATATGGCCACCCGCCAGGAGGTTAGGCAGTCCGGAATGCTTCTAGCTTTTTTGGAGTTTTCCTGATATATAAGAAATAATTCCAGTCAGCTCCCTGACTCCGAAAAAAGCGACTTCCGGCGTACTGAAGTCCGTTGTAGTGAGTTCATACTGTATCGGGGTTTGTTGCTGGTGTATATTGTTGATTATCGGTCTATTTTTAAACATTCACAGTGCCAACAAGGAAAGACTTAATAATCGATCACAACGTGCCTTTTTGTTCATTTAAGTGAGATTTTCTTAGTTTGTAGTTTACTGGGTTTTGAAGGGGATGTATTTTCTCCTCACCAAAAGGCAACTTGCATGTAAAATTTGTTTGCCGAAGGGAAAAAATACTCATTTGTGAGCTGTGGCTGGCCAAACAAGAGCCCTGAGTGCAGTCCAATAATTAAGGTTTTTGGTGTTTAGTGGTGTTTAGTGAAGTGTTATAGATGTTTGTTATTGGTGTTTAGTGGTTTCATAATTACGGTTTGTGGTTTATTGGTATCGATTAGTGCAGTCTTATGATTACGATTTGTTGTTCGTTGTCATTTAGTGCAGTCATATGTTGACGGTTTGTGGTGTCATTTAGTGTGGTCTAATGGTTACGGTTTGTGGTTTGTTAGTGCAGTCTCGTGATTGCAGTTTTTGTCGTTTAATCTTCTCGTTACCTATTGATGCAGGCTGTGTCCTACCATGTGTGAGCACTTACGACAGTGCTGGATGCCCAAGGCTACATACACACACACGCGTGTGCGTGCGCACATCACCACATTATTCCCGCACACTTGATAGTACATTAACAGTTTTATCCTCACACCCATATTTATGCTTCTATATATATTTTTTTTCTCCTTATCCTGAATAAATGCACGTGCTTCTGATGTAAAAAAGATCAGTTGAATGTATATGTTGGAAGGACAGAAGTCAAGAGTGAGAGCAGTGGAAATGAGTTATTTGAGAGGAGCATGTGGAGTCACATGGAGAGACAGACTAACAAATGAGGAAGTGAAGGAGCATTTTGGTGTGCTTGAGGACGTGATGGGAAGCGTTAGGAGAAACACGTTAAGGTGGTTTGGGCATGTGGAGAGGATGGAGAGTGAAAGATTGACGAGGAGAGTGTATGTGAGTGAGGTGGAGGGGGCGAGAGAGAGGGGGAGGCCGAGGATGAGATGGAGGGATGGAGTGGAGAGGTATATGAGAGAGGGGGGTGTGAGTTGGGAGCATGGTAGTGAAATGGCAGGGGACAGAGTGACATGGAGGCGATTTGTTTGTGGCCACCCCGTTCGGGATTGAGGCGTCTGGCAATAGATAGATAGATAGAATATATTATTTTTTCTTCAGTTTTATTAAGTTTTTTCTCATAGAAATACAATTTTCATGGTAAATGTTGCTGAGAAAGTTAAAGGGAATGTATTAGCTACATTTTGGTGTACAAAGAATTACTGTTGGTACGGAATGTGAAAGGAAGTTATTTTATGCTCGAGCAAGGGGCGATGCTGGGTGCGGCGTGGGTTGAGCGCAGTGCTTGATTCACGTCCAGAAATCATTACATAAAAAACAGACCATTTCTTTGGACGCAGCTGGTGTCAGCTGGTAACGAGCGGTTGAAATGTGTGCAGATGCAGCTGGTGTCATTTGGCAACCAACGGTTGAACTTTTCACAACACCCATAAACATGAAAGGGTTAATGCATTCTTACAATTGATTTTTGTTGTTTACTGGTTTTTTAAGTGCAGCCTTATAATTACAGGCTTTTGTCATTGTCATTTAGTGGTTTTGTAATTGTCATTGTCAGTGCAGTATTTTATAATCCCTACTTTGTTTTACTGTATTGTGCTACCCTGCCACTGAGCTGTGAAATAACCTGCCAAAGGACAAAACTCTGGGCCAAGTTAACATGAAATGAGTATAGATAACAGATGAAAAAAACAGTACTGGGCAAAATAATTAAGGAAGATGTGTTAGGTGTCTCTCAAGCTAGTAAGAATATAAGTGTTTGAATCACTTGTTATATATTTAATTTTTTCTCTTCAGGATATGTCAAGACTGATACGGAATAGAGAAGATGGTTGTAGGAGTTTGAAGATGGAATATAAAGTTGAACAAGGAGTGAAAACTTGAATGGTCTTTTTGAATGAGCTGGAGCAAGGATATGGACAGCGAGTATGAAACCTTACATAGCTGCTACCATCATGCGTGCCCTCGACATCTTCCAAGGTGAGACTCAACTTTCTCTTTGACACATTGATTGCTTGTGACCTCAAAACACAAGTTAATTTTATGGGCAAAAAATGTCTAGTTGGTGGAATGGTGAGTTTATTTATATATTGATCTCTAGCCAGATGCCTTAATCTCATGAAGGGCCACAAACAATTCGCCTCCATGTCTCCGTCCCAAAAGTAATCGTACAAATTTTAATCCCCAAAGCAAAAGTACGAAATGCATGTAGCTCTGTGATGAGTTGAAAATGAGGTGATTCAGATTCATAATGGTTGCTTGTTGGAAAGAACTTTTGTGCATGATTGTTGCTCACAGGGTTGATGGTAGCCAGGCATATACTGTAATATAAAGTGGAGTTAGTGGTAGGTGGTGGCGACCATCATCCACTCACTTGATGTAGTGCTGCCTACTTCTTCCTTAGCCTTTATCATTCTTTTTCTGTGCCTGCCCTCCTTTCTTCCTATTTCTCCTATATTTCCTGTCACTTCTTACTGCTTTTCTTTCCTTTACAGGTGGCATTACATTGAGTGACAAGCCAAATGGTTTCCTGTAAGCCAAGAAACCGTTTACAACGCTGGGTGGTAACCATATAACCAAACCATACGTGCTCCCTACATGTCAGCAAGTGGGTTGGTGGAGGGTTAGTGCCCTTCCCCGTAAAATAAATAACTCAGTCAAATGGCCACCCCTTACGGGATTATGGTGTCTGGCAATAGATAGATAGATAAAGTGGAGTGACCTGGCATTAATATTGAATATGCACACTTTGTATTGTTTATAAAGGCTTGCATGTTGGCTGTGGTCATGTAATGGCAGCTTTCCATACTGCTCAATCTCAGGTAACCTTCATATTCTGTCCCATATCCCTGAAATCACTGTTCAGTGTTGTATAGTTCATAAAGGCTCCAGTGTGCTTATGTCGGCTTGGTCACCTAATGGCGGCTTTCCATTCTGCTCACTCTCTAGTAGCCACCCTATTCATTCCTGTATTGTATCATTTAAAGACTCCAACCTGCTTGCTTGTGTTGGTCTTGGCCAACTAATGGTGGTTGTCCATGCTGCTCAGTCTCTGGCAGTCTCCCTATTCAGTCTCTTATCCCTGAGGTCACACACTTCTCCCTCCCAGATCTTTTTTAATTGGCTTTTCTAACCCTGCCCCCATTTCTAGTGCTCAGTAATTTGATAGGCAGAGGTCTGCATTTAGTCTTTTGCCAGCTTGCTTATTACCTACAGCATTTGAGATTTTTGGTGAGAAAGCCATTCTGACACTAGTGAGATAACGAGCATCTGGGTCGTCCTATCAGTAAATGTAACTACAGACTTATTACCTTCCTTTCTCAAGCATCATATTGAGATTTTGTGGTTAGGGAATGTACCAAGCCTTTTAATTAGCCAGCACAAGAAAATACAAGAGTGAACTTTTGTCTGCTGTTAGCATGCACAAAAATATGGTTACAGTTGGTTGTGAAGAAATTAACAGATTATAGTGCTTATGTATTGTTTGTTCTTTGCTACTTAGTGAAATGGCAGACAGGGTGACATGGAGGCAATTTGTTTTTGGCCACCCCTTATGGGATTAAGGTTCCCAGCAGCAGACAGATGCCACTTTATATATATAAGGACATGAACTAGGACTCACACTCTTGAGGCATCTGGCAATAGATAGATACTTTGTTCATAAAGTCCTTGGCTAGGCTGTTGAATCCTGAAAATAGTGATGCAGATTACCCTGGAGTGTACACCTTATGGCACACCTTTGATTGGACCACCTTACCCCACTAGACAACCAGGCATCCAAACAGTAACTTAAATTCTATCAGTGTCATTCCTTTCCAATTGTCATTATTTTTTTGTGTAACTGTTGTTCTTTTACACCAATTTAGCCCAAATTTTCGTCCTTCAGCTTGTTTAACGTAGCTCGGTGGCAGAGAAAGACAGTGCTACAGGTCTAAAGCCTTTCCCCAGCATTTCTTCCTGACTAGCATTGTATTCTGTTCCAAATCTGTTCTTGCATCTCAGCAGTTAGGAT
>JAGKTI010040325.1:0-10422 GCA_018397915.1 Birgus latro
CATTTATATAGCATAATCATGTCTCCTCTTTTCCTTCTCTCCTGTAGTGTTGGCAGATTCAATTTTTCTAATCTTTCTTCATAGCTTAGATCCCTGAAGCTTGGTACCCATCTTGTAGCAGCCCTTTGAACTTTTTCAAACTTATCTATGTGTTTCATGAGATGAGGATTCCAGACTACTGATGCATACTCCAGGGTTGGTCTGATGAAAGATGTTATCTTCCTCAGCATGTCTTCAATGATGTATGTGAATGCTATTCTCACATTTGCAAACAGTGTATACATGTTCCGTACCCTTTCACATATGTGGTCTGTCAGAGTTTGTCTGTTATTGATAATCACACCTAAGTCCTTCTTTCTTTCTGATGTGTGTAGGGTTTTACTACCTAATTTATAATCCCAGTCTGGTCTTTTCCCACTTTTATCAAACTTGATTACATGACACTTGTCCACACTGAATTCCATTTGCCATGTATTACTCCATTCATGAAGTTTATTTAATTCTTCCTGTAGCTCTTTACAAGAGTCTATGTTAGTAATTCTCCTTTGTATCATTGGGAAACATAATTAAATAGCTTCATTTCCAATATTATTATCCATGTCATTTATATACACTAAAAACATAACTGGTGCCAGCACTGAGCCCTATGGAACTCCACTAGTCACTTCCTTCCATGATGAGTAACTTCCCCTTAGTACTCTTATTTCCTTTCTTCTGAGAAAATCTTGTATCCAACAGTACGGTTTGTCTCAGATTCCTCCTTGATGGTACAGTTTCCATAAAAGTCTTTGGTGCGGTACTCTGTCAAATGCTTTCTTGAAATCTAGATAGATACCGTCCAACCATCCTTCTCTTTTCTGTAATGTTTCTGCAACTCTGTCATAGTAGCTTAATAAATTAGTAACACATGATTTTCCCTTTCTGAAACTAAATTGCCTTCTGTTATAGTGTTCTTCTACAGTGCACTCACATAACTCACGCACTTATAACTCACGAATTATCTGACTCATGGTGTCCTTATCTGTCACCATTATCACAAGAGTCATGGAAAATGCTCTAACTCACGTTTTTCTGCTAGAAAATGACATATTTCTGAGGAGATATTTAACTCACGGTATTGCAGCCGAAACTGACGACTGGAAGCCAATCATATTTAAGCACACAGTCCTTGTGATTGTGAAGCCAATCAAAACAATGCCTTCTCCACCCACGCCACCTATGCCTAGTGCAACTAGGCCTACCAAGTGGGATTTTTAATCTGCATGTGTACACCTACCTGCGAGCTTCTTCCCTTCCTTTTTCTTTCCTGCCTTTTTTGTGCTACACCATGGCTGAAAACAATCAAGCAAAGAGTTCTTCATCCACGGAAGGACTGAAGCAGAAGCCATCACTGAGTTATACCCAGAAAATAGAGCTAATTCGGAGGATAAACAACGGTGAGTGGAAGTGTTAAGTGAAGTGCTTGCATTTGTGGATATGGCCAAAGAAAAGATCAAAACACATGATGGAAATGAAACAAGGCGTAATAAAATTGATTTAAATCTTGATAAAGCTGTTGCCTGTTATAAGCTTGCTGAAGAAGAAGAATTAATGCAGCAGCAGCATGAGGCACCATAGGCTAGTGTGCCAAAACTGCTTAGTGTGCCGAAACCGCTACCTGTCTCTCAACAACGTAAACATTGTCATCAGTAGGAGTAAGGTAAATGTTTTCAATACTGTTTATTATCATAGTAGGATATGTAATGTCCTTTAATATTGTTTATTATCATTATAAGATCATCATCATCATCATCATCTTCATTTTTCGTCCTTCTGTTCTCATATTCAAACTGAGGTTGGACGTGTGATGGCTTTTCTCCACTGCTTCCTATCCTGGATTAAATCTTCTCCAATACCCAGTCTTTCCATATCTTGCGTTACAATACTTTTCCAGGTCTTCTTAGGTCTTCCTGGCGGTCGACGTCCCATCACTTCCAGTTCCTCTGCTATTCTCACACAACTCCCTTCCTCACTCCTCACATGACCACACTATCTAAGCCACTTCTGCCTCAAGATGATATTGAGATCCTTCACCCAGCATCTTCTGGCTACCTCCTCACTCAAAACACTGTCCTCCCATCTCACTCCCGCCATGTATCTTAACATTCTACGATCAGTACTCCTCAGAACATTCATCAGTCTATCTGTCAAAGCCCATGTTTCAGCACCATATATCAATACTGGTCTAATGCAGGCCTCATATATTTTACTTCTGTGTCTCAGTGGTATGTGTTTGTTGACCAGTAGGCTAGCTATTTCCTTCCACTTTAACCATGCTGCCACCACTCTTGTTCTAACTGATCTCTCCACCCCTGCTTCGCAGTCCAATATATCTCTTAGATAGCAGAACTGCTGCACTTCCTGTAGTGTGATCCCATTCACCTCTAGTGCATCCTCTGCTTCATCTCCCTCCACCTCTCTTCTTATGCAGGCTGGGCAGTGGAAATTTTGCACTCCTCTCAAATTCTGCAGACCTGAACACCTCCTATGGCACCACTTATTACACTCCGTGCACAACACTGAGTTCACTCCTGCTCCAATGCCACAGCATCCACATGGCCATTTTTCTGACTGAATTCTTTCTTCTGGTTTCTTGCCTGTCACCATTACCTTTGTTGTATCCATATTCATTTTCATTCCCCTCTTCTCCATTCAATTTTTCCATCTATTAAGTATTTCCACCACTTCTTCCTTAGTCTCCGATGTTAGCACTAGGTCACCAACATACAGCAATTCCCATGGGCCTTCCCCCCTACATTCCCATGTTGCCTCCTCCATTACTATGTTAAACAGCAATGGACTGAGTGCTGACCCTTGATGTATCCCAACTCCTATTCCAAAATTTCCTGATGTTCCTGTTATTGTCCTGACTTTTGATCTTGTATCAATATAAAGAGACATGACAGCTGCAATGAGTCTCTCAGGCACATTCTGTCTTCTCAAGGCCCACTCTATAACTCTCCTTGGTACTCTATCAAAAGCTTTTTCCAAGTCCACAAACACATGGTACAAGCATTTCCTCCTCTGTTGAAACTCTTCCTGCAACTGTCTCATGATGAATATTGCAGCTATTGTGGATTTATCATTATAAGATATGCAATACATACTTTTGAGACAGGATGTTACTGTTAAGTGGTCTTAAGAGGGGTTCTGGTAATGCCATACTAGGCTGCCTGACACCATGGCAGAATCAAATATATTTTTCCCCATAACGTGGGTTTTTTTAACTCATGTTTTTCCAACTCACAACATGAGTTCAGAAGGAAATGACCGTTAGTTAGGCAAGTGCAGTGTAGATGGTTTACCCAAACTTTACTTATTAGCGTTTCCAGTATCTTACACCACTGGTTAGTGATACTGGTCAGCAGATGAGTGGATTTTGTCTATTCCCTTTCTTGAATAAGGGGACAATGTTTGCTTTCTTCCAAAAATCTGGTAGTTTACTTTGACCCAAGGATTCCTTTAATATTAATGATAATGGTCTACTTCACTCCTTTGCACATTCATGTAGCACCCAACATGAGATTTTGTCTGGACCATTGGCTTTTCCTCTGTCTAATTTGCTTAACTCTTCCTGCATTTCTTTTTCTGATATATGTATATCTGGTAATATGTTTGGGCATGCATGTTCCATATCATACCTCTCAAAATTATTTTTCTTCTGTAAAAACTGAATGGAAATTCTTATTCAGTACTCCGCAAATACTTGTATCTTTCTCTTGTGTATATAAGATCCCTTCATCCGTAATGGATTGTATTTTATCTTTTACTTTGGTTTTGCTTCGGATGTAGCTGTAAAATAGCTTCGGTTGATCACTACTTTTGTTTACAATATCCTCCTTAAATTGTTTTTTTGGCTTCTCTCTTTATTCTTGTGTATTCATTTCTTGCCTGTTTATAGTTGTTATATGCCCTCTCACTACTGTGTCTTCTGTATCCATTCCACAATGTCTCTTTTTTTCTTTTGATTTTTTACATTCTTTATTAAACCATTTGTTTATTTTCATTTCTATTTCTTTGTGCTGAGGGACGTAATTTTGGACTCCTTTTTCATAAAATTCACAGAATTTTCTATATATAACATTTAAATCTTGTCCTCTAAGTTCTTTCCCCAATCTATTTCTAAGAAGTATTTCTTTAGGTCATGATAATTGCCCTTTTTGTAGTTAAGGCTCTTTTTGTAACTTTCATTACTGTTAACTATGTCATATGCAATCCTGAAGTTGCAATTTAATACTGCATGGTCACTTCTGCCGAATGGAGGGTAGTAGTAGTAGCTAGTAGTAGTAGCTGTTCCCTAGGCACTCTGGCCAAACAGCCCCGAGTCCCTAAGGAAGGCCATGGCAGAGACCAGGCTTTCCCACAGAGCTCTCAAGGAGTGTATGTTATGTTGTTGGCGTAGGTGACTGTGTGCAATGCAGTCTTCCATGATTTAATAGTATGGGGTGCTGTGTTACATCCTGGACAGGCATCAGCGACGCAGTCATCCAGGCTCTTCTGATAACTTAAGAGGGCTGGATGATGCCCACATCTCAGCCTGCCCAGGTGGACCCTGTCCTCACGAGTGAGAATGGATTCAGAAGGATGGATATCAGGAGGCCGTGCATGCAACTGTTTGTTGTCTTTAAGTGACTGAATGGAATGGCGAGTGATTTGATTATGAATATGCTTCTGGAAGCTGGTCTGAGGTGGGGAGGGGGGAAGAGATGACAGTATTTGTGTATGATATTGTGTGCTGAGTGTTGTTTTGATGTTCCTTGGTGTGTGTGGATGTGCTGCCATGTAGTGTAGTGGATGTTATGGGTTTGTGGAGGCTGCAGCAAATCTGGGTGCCTCTCATGTCTAGATGATCCTTGACTTTGAGGACTTTGGTTTCTTGGTGTAGGTGGTCTATGGGTGAAGTAGCTGTGCAGCCTGTGATTATTTTTAGGGCCTTGTTTTGTATGGTCTGAAGTGTTATAGTGTGTTTTAGTGAGGTTAGGAGCCCAAGCAGGGCTTGCATTATTCATCACTTAACATATATATTGTTTTGTATACTGTGGTGGTGGTTTCTTTGTTGTGTCCAAATGTTGTATGGGCAAGTGACCTCATGGCATTGAGTCTAGGTGTTAATTTATTTTTGATGTTTGTGATGTGTTGTTTAAATGACGCTGATGTATGTTACACCAAGGATTTTGTGTGTGTGTGTGTGTGTGTTTGGTAGAGGAGTGTTGTTTATGGTGAGGTGTGGGATGTGACTGTGTTCTGCCATCCAGTTTGTGAGAAGGGTCACTGTAGATTTGGCTGGGGCTATTTTGAGCCTGTTTGTAGTGAACCATTCATGTAGTGTGTCAAGGTAAGGTTGGAGGATGTGTGCGACTGTGTTTGCATTTTGGTGTGTACATGTAAGTGTTATGTCGTCTGTGTAGGAAGCTATGTGTATCTGTGGTGTATGGGGTGTGGGTATGTCATGCATGTATAGGTTAAAGAGTGTAGGGGAAAAAACAGATCCTTGGGGGACGCCATTTGTGAGGTTTCTGATGTTTGAAGACTGATGGCAAGAGTTACATGTGCACATCTGCCTGCTAAGTAGTTTGCCAGCCATCTTTTTGTGTTATTGTGCATGTTTGTGTTGAATATTTTGTTTGTGAGGTTGTGGCAGGGGATGGAATCAAAAGCTTTACTAATGTCTAGTGTGACAAGGAGTGTTCTGTGTGGTGGCCTACCTGAATTCATGCTATCAAAAACTCTGTGTAAGGTCTGTAAGAAGTGTGCTTGTGGAATGTAGTGGCCTAAAACCATGTTGTGATGGGGCTACGGGGGTGTGAGGTGTTACTAGTTGTAGTACCAGTCTTTCAGTGACTTTGGAGGGGATGCAGAGGAATGTGATGGGGTGGTGTGAGGAAGGTAATTTGGGGTCTTTGTTGGGTTTGGGGATAGTGATGATAATGCCATGCTTCCAGATGTTGGGTATAGTGTGAGTAGCTGTAGTCTGGTATGTTGGTGAGTGCTTGTATGCCTTGCAGTCCAAGGTTTTAAGGTGTATATTGCTTATGTTGTCTGGTCCACAGGCAGGCGAGTGCTTGAGGTTGCTGATGATGTGCTTCGTCTGGTTGTAAGTGAAAGGTGCGAAATTTGGGTCTGTGGGGAACTGTCTCTCACGTCAGATGATACGTCGGTTGTCACGATGGGGGTTTAGATGGCTGACATGTGAAAATGACTGATGAGAGTGTTTGCCTGTTGTTTATTTGAAGGTATGGTGTCTGTAGTTGTGATGGCAGTGTGTGACTGTGTAGTGTTGCTGTTGGAGAGTGTGATGCTGTTTAGTGTTTTGTAGAGTTTGCTGGTGTTTGTTCTGTGATCAAGTGTTTGGATATAATTATTCCAATTTAGTGTTTGCTGTTCTGATATTTTATTTGTTGTACAATGTCATGTGTATGGGGTGTTCAGGAGTGTCATAGTGCGTCCTGTTGTCTGATGAGGCCTTGAATTTCTGTTGTGAAGTTGGGGTTGTGTCTTTTTCTGTTGCCTCTAAGGATGGGTCTTTTGTCTGCATTTTGTGTAACTGTCCTGAATGCGTACACAGCAGTGTTCATGTTTGTGATGAATGTACTGTTTAATGTTTCAAAGTGTTGTTCTGTTTCAGCTGTGAAGGCCTCCCAGTTGGCTCTCTTATAATTAGTGTGTGTGTCTGTGGCCAACTGGGGTGATTCTGGTTTTGGTAGTGATGATGGTCGGAAGGTGGTCAGAGCCAAGGGTTCTGACCACTCTCCAGGATGTTGTGGGGATGAGGTTTGGGGAGCAGAAGGTGAGGTTCGGGGATGATGGGAGGAAGAGGGCTTGGTGCGGGATATGGGTATGCTGATTGGGATTATTGAGTATGAAAAGATGATCTGTCTGGGTTTGTAGTGCCAGCTCTCTGTCTGTGTCATGGTTGTTGACATACCAGGCCGACATCTTGGCGATGAAATCACCACCCAGGATGATGTTGGGTATGTTAGTGATGTGGTGTATTTGTGGAGAGTAATTGTGTGGTACTGTGGAGGATGACTGGGGGGATATGTATATGTTGGCAATTGTTGTGTGTGATTAGTTACCAGTGCATATTTTAATGATTGCATTTCTGTTGTAGTGTCATGTGGGGGGAGAAGTGACTTTGTGTGTGCACTGGTATCTGAAAAGATGACGGATTTGTGTACCAGGGTGATGAGTCCACCGCCACCACTGTCGGCCCGGTCTTGTATGATGGTGGTGAAATTATGAAATGTAGGTGTTTTTTGTGTTATGTAGTTTTGTTTCTTGTAAGATGGCAATATGTATGTTGTGTTGTTTGATGAATTGTGTGAGTTTTTGTTTTTTTGTGTTTATGTCATCTATGTTTAACTGGAGAATGTTTATGTTATGTGTGTGGTGTATGTTGAGTGCTGCAACAAGGAGGGGAGGTGGTGGTGAGGTGGAGGGGAAGGGGTAGGGAGGGTTGTGCTGGAGGTAAGGGTTGGGGTGGATTAGTTTGGGGTGGGATAGGAGGGGTTAGGGGATTGGATGGTGTGGGAAGGATTGGTGGGTTAGGCTGAGAAGCTGTGGGGGAAGTAGGAGTAAGGTTGGTGAGGGAGTTAGTGGGTGGGGGGAAGGAACATAAGGAGCAGGTCCAGGTGTTTGTGTAGTGTTTTCTGGATGCGAGTGTTGTGCAGGTGTAATGGGTCCAGTTTTTGCAGGAATTGCACTGAACTGAACCCTTTGTCTGTCGGCTCGACATGATAGGTTTTGAGCATGTTGGACATGTGTATTTGTTGGTGGGTCCTGGATTGCTCTCAATGTCCCTGGCGAGGAGGAGGAGTCAAGAAATGACCACTGGGGAGTCATTTCTCGGTGTAGAAAAACGGTGGTGTTGCGTGTGATGTGTGGAGAGATGCGGTACTTGCCCGGGCGACCGAAGCCACTCCCCGTCAACTCATTTGACAATGGTGAAAGGGACTCCTACGTGTTTAACTAAACCAAACCTAGCCTAGCTTAGCTGTACCTAATAATTTAATCTAACCTAACCTAGCATCCAGTTGGGAAGTTGAGAAACAAAAACCACCTTTGAGCACATTAAGCAGACAATCGTAGGTGCAGCTTAAGGAACATGATGATAGAAAGTGGTAAATTTTTCTGCAGGAAAGTAATTTATGCCCCTGAAAAGTCAGAAAAATACAGAAAACAAACTGGAGGAATATGAATTCAACTGGCAAGGTCTTTCTACTGCTTCAATTGAAGCATACATTTACCTTCCTTTTATTATGCTGGCTAACGTGTGACGAGATTGTTACAATCAGGCACGGTTGGTTTGTGTCCAGTGGACTAAACCAACTTACGCTGAGGTGTATAAGCTTCATCGCTTCACTACCCTTTAACCTAAGAAGAACTTACGCTGACCACTCCAGGGAAGTAAAACTCATTGAAGATGTTAATGAAATAAAATTTACAGAAGAGGTTTATGAAGTAAAATTTAATTGTGAAAAAACAAAAACAAAACAACAGTGAAATCTCACAATCTCACCTATAGGTACAACACTTTCTTGCCCAGATCTGGCAACGTTTTTATTTTTCCTGCTTTTTTGTCTGCATGTATTTCTTTTGGTCATGGTGGTGGTTGATGATGAGGATGAAGATACGTATCCCGCGGGCAAAGGACGTTGGCAAAGTGTAAATATTATTCACTGAAGTCTGCCATATTTAACTGGGAAAAGGCTTGGGATGATGTGAAACAGACGACGCTTGCCAACGCCTGGTCCAAGCTGGTGCAAAATGAGGAAGCTGTCCAAGATTTGGATGAGTATGAGCCATACCAGCCAACTTTTAAACGTGGAGGAGAAGAGGCAACAACTGAGGGCATTATGGAATGGCTGGATGCTGACGAATGAGATCCTAGGTTCGAAATTACAATTGACGAAGAGATTGCCGAGTCTAAGCAGTGGAGAGAGGACGATGACAGCGACGATGACGATGCAGCCAACATCCCAAAGCCTCATCTCTCACAGGCACGTGAAGCTGCTGATGTGATGTCATCCTCAGTTTCCTGGATGGGACAGGAGACGATGCTGAGTTTTCTCGGTGCTACAAAAGCACCTGGGAGCTGAGAGACAGTATCACACAATGGCAGCACAGGATTTTGTCAGACTCGGTAAGTTATGTGACACTGATGCGCTTTTATTTATTTTTTTTTTATTACATCACAAAGTTTCAGAATTTCTTTATTGTTTCAGCATTCACTAATCACAAGAATGCACATACTAATGGTAGCTACTATAGTGATTTTTTTTTTCTTCAGTTCTTTGGAAGGAGGCTTGACTTGGGTTCCCCTGGAAAGGGGAAATTACAGAGGTATAAAGCTCTTAGATCAGATAATGAAAGTAATGGAGAGAGTTCTAGAAGGTATGATTAGAGAAAGAGTGAATATCGATGAGATGCAGTTTGGGTTTATGCCAGGCAGGGGGACCACTGATGCCATATTCATTGTTCGACAGCTTCAGGAAAAATATATTGGAAAGAAAAGGGAATTGTATTTTGTTTTTGTTGATTTAGAAAAGGCCTTTAACAGAGTCCCTAGAGAGGTGGTGAAGTGGGCAATGAGAAAGCTAGGGTTGGAAGAATGGCTGGTTAGGGTGGTTATGGCCATGTACACTCGGCCCCAAAAGTTCGTTTCCACGTACCACGTATGTTTGTGTCAACAGAGTTGGTAGCACTGTGAAGGGGCGGAGTCAGGGTTATGGAGGCGGAACCTAGACTGGTGTTTCACGTATACTGACCCCACCTCCCAATTACAGTGGCCTGGTGATTCACATGGGTGTGATAGAATGCCATGTTATGTAACGTCATTTAATAATAGCAAATCTAGCGTATACAGCGCTGCGGAGACGGTGCGTGCAATGTCAGAGTCCGTCTCCTACAATTACTGTGTGAAGCAGGGCTTAAAAACGAAATTATTTTTCAAACGGTTCGTTCAGAGCAGAAACAGTATAATAACGTTTCGTTTTTCGTTCCTCCTCGAAACATAACGTTCCTGAACAGGTTAGAAAGAAATGAAAACCGGTTAGGACGTTATTCTCAAACCATGTATTGAATATGCTAGTAGCCCTATACATGACTACATTCTTAAAGATAGTAATAAAGCCATACATTTCATGGTTCACAGTATCCAACAAAATCAAACCCTTAGATGTCGTAAGACAGCAAATATTGTCACATTTTCCGTTAAAGTACTAAAACTCCTAACTTGGCAAAGTTATCTAGGACTTAAAGCTGATCCATGTTACTGGCACGGTGTAGGCCTACTGTTAAGACAACACAAGGGATTGCTGTTAACTTGCTCTGTTGTCATATTTTTGATGCAGAAATATGTGTGTGTGTGTGTGTGTGTGTGTG
>JAGKTI010040326.1:0-10422 GCA_018397915.1 Birgus latro
GGTAGAGAAAGTCTTCGTTCAAGTGGACGGGTGTTCGAATCCCGGTTAAGGCAGGTTTTAAGCAGACTTTAATGATCTTCCATAAGACTCGCTCACCTGTTGTAAGAACATCCCGGTTTATACCAATATACCAGTATTGTATGAGACAGTTCTAGCATGTATTCAATATGGACGGTGGGTGTTAGCGCCAAAGTGGTGACATGTGGAAGTAAATGGCACGTAGGAGGACTGCTAGGGGACGGGATGTTAAGGCTAAGCCCAGAGTCGAACACATAAAAGAGAAAAAAAAATCCCTCCTCACTTCTTTCCTTCACTTCATTCTCTGGCCTCGCAATACCTATGCCTCTACGCTTGTTTCCTCTCCTCTTCTATCTTTTTCTTCCTTCTTTTGTCTCACTTTATTATACTTATATTCCTCTCCAATCCCCTCCTCCTCATTTTCCCACCTTTCATACTACAATTTTCTCCCTTTTCTCACCTTTCATTTATCACCTCTTCTCCTCTTCCATCCCATTCTCAGCACCCTCTCTCTCTCTCTCCCTCTCCTTTTACCTCCTCCTCCTGACAGGTGAAAAAAGGGGGGTGGGGGAGTGTTGTGAAAGGTCAGGGCAGACTGTACGAAGTGGTATTTTCATGGAATCGGAAAGTTCCCTATCACCTCTTCCCTTGCGATTTATTTTGGTTCTTCTGTTTACCGTACTAGGGATGAGCCCTGGGTGAGAGGGAAATTGCTTTATGCCACCAAAATGTCGCTTGTGATCCTGTGTACATGATTAACGAATGATTAAGGGACGTGCTTGTGTGACACTGTGAGGGCAAACCGTGACTTAAAGGTACTGTTGGTCACATCTTTTAGTGGCTGATATGGTCAGGCTGTTTCATGAAGTCCGATCGAGGCAAAATAAAAACTTTCCACAAGGCCCAGGTTCGTCAACGAGTAATTGACGTATTATGTATTGGTACTCCATTTTATTACACCTGCGCTCGCGAAACGAGAGCGGATGTGGTCTGATCAGCGATTTAGAGAACTAATCAGTGGTCACGGTCACACGGCAACCTTAACAAGAGCACTTTCCACCCGATGTAAACTAAACTTTGTGGAAGGGTTCAGGTCACAACGATAAAGTGATTCGATTTTGAAAACTAGAATGGCACTCAATGGAGCGCATACCTCCACCAAGACCCAACATGCAGCTGGGAAAAAGACTTCCCCCCTATAAAAGCACATTTAAATCCGCTAGATCCTGAATTTTATACGGAACAGAGCAAAACTGTACACATTCGTAGATACCAACATCCTAAATATGCCTGATTTTTTCATTAAGATCCATGCAATATTCACTGAAAAATTTAGGAAATGTTGAAAAGCGCTCTATCTCGCAATGTAAAAAAAAAAAAAAAAAAAAAAAAAATCCTGGATCCGCACCTTTAACCGGATCCGCACCAAAATTTCATGGAGTCTATTCTGGGTAAGGCCCATTCTTCTACCAAGTTTCGTGGAATCCGTCCAGTAGTTTTTGTGTAATCTTGCTCACAAACCAACCAACAAACAAACGGACAGGGGTGAAAACATAACCTCCCTGGCGGAGGTAACAATTAGTCAAAGGTACTCAGTCACTGAGTACTCAAATCTGAACCAACACTGGTGGAGGGGTTGAGAGTTAGGCACGAATGAAACGATTCGATTTTGAAAGTAATCGGTCGAAGGTCAAGGTGAAAGGGGAATGTCAAATATTCAGCCCTTAGACAAGCTGGTGGGCGCAACAGTTCCCCTTCTTGTTTCACCTTGTACTTCTTGCGAAACAGATTAATAACACTAAAAAAATAAACTGGTAAGAAGCGCTTGGGGAGCATTCTGGCCCAGGAAAACACGGTCTGTGGTTTTAATCCCCAGGTACCAAAACTGACAAAAGCAATGAACCCACATGCACAGGGTTCACATTCCGCTCCTGGCCTTCCTCGGTTTCCCTCCTTTTGTCTCACTCTGCACTTATCCTCTCCTTTCTAGCCTCCTCTCTCCCTTCTTTTGTCGCTTATGCTACACTTTCCCTCTCTTTTCTAATGTCCTTTCCTTCCTCTTATCTCTCTTTCTCTTTGTCATTCACTTTCCATGTATTTATTCTTCCTGGCGATTATTTCTCTCTTTCCTTCTTTTCTTTCTCATTCTACAAATAATCTTCATTCTGTTTTCCATTTTCTCTTCTTCCTCTTCTCTGTTTCCTAGTTTCCATGTTTCCGTTCACTCTTGTATTGCTTTCCAGTATTCCTCACTCTTCTTCCTTTTTCTCCTTTCATCTATCACTCAATGCTTCTCTTATTTTCTAGTCTCTCCTTCTTTCTCTTCTTCCCTCGTCTCCTTTCTCCTCCTCTTCTAATTCTCCGTCTTTGTCTTTCGTATTCTGTCACTTTTTACTTTCTTCTTTCACTCAACGATTCTCTTCTCTCTCCGTCCTACTTTCGTTTAATCCTTACTATCTATGTTTCTCTTCTTTCCCATGCCTTCCTCCTTCACTCCCTTCTGTTGTCTCTGCTCTTATTTCCCTTATTGCTTTTTCTATTTGCCTCCCTTCTCCCCCCTCTCCCTTTTTGTCTCTCACTCCCAATTCCCTCCTCTCCTATCTTCCTCCTTTTCTCCCTTCATCTCTCACTCTACACCTCTCCTTCATTTCTTTGTTTCCTCACTCCCCACGCTTCTCTTCACCTTTCCTTTCACTCCCTCCTCCCTTCATTTGTCTCTCATTCCATGGTTCTCTTCACCTGTCTCGCTTTCCCTCTGCTTTCTATCTCTTGTCTCCCACTCGACGACTCTCTCTCTTACTCTCCTCCCCTCCACGTTCAGTCTCACCCTCTCAATGCTTCTACTCCAGCGGTTCTTATTCTTGATGGTTCTTGGTACATTTCCGTGCATCCCTTGTCACTAATTACCCTCAACCCTTTCAGTCCAATGAAATATTTTTTATTCTATTTTTGCTACCTTAAGACGGTTTTATTTAGCTTGGAAGTGACTTTTCTTCTGCAGCAGCCCCGTACTCACGATGGAAGGATGTAATTTTAGGTCAAGTTAGAATAAAAGTGATATAATATCGACACAGTTTGCCTGAGTGACATACGAGACAGGATTTACGCGCCATACACAAAAACAGGATGGTATGGAAGAACTGAGAGACAGCGTCCTTAACGGCTTATAAAATCGTATCCTAGGTGCACTGGGAGACTTAGTAACACTTATTCCGTAGCGTTTTATTCCGCACAAGACATATAAGGATTCTTTTGTATGTCAATGATGTAAACTGTCGATTCTGAAACATATAAACAGCATACTAAAGGTGTAATATGCAAAATAAATCGCTTAGAGGGAAGTGTTACGAAGCCTCCTGCATCTTTTATCTCTTATTATGTCTCACCTTCCACCTCGTCTCTTGCTGTTACCTCCTACTATCCTCTCTCTTTTATTTGTTTCTGTTCTGGCCACTTGTAATATCTCCGGCTTCCATGTCATCACCCTGCAACGATCTTTAGCACTAGAGGTTCGGAAATGCCGTTCTGTTTCTTCTCTTCTATTCCCTGTCCCTTTCTTTATTTTGCTATCTCTTACTCCCAGGGCTTCCACTTTCCCCTCTTCCCTCTTCCTGTCCTTACTCCTTACCATTACCCCCATCCCCTCCACCCTCCCAACCTCTCTCTCTCACATTCTCAACCACTAATCCTTCCTCTCTGCATTCAACTTGCTTCCTTCATCTCTGCTTTCTCTCTCTCTCTCTCTCTCTCTCTCGTCCTACCCCTCCTCCTTCCCTCCTGCTCTCTTCCTACCCTCTCTCTCTTCTTCCTCCTGCTCTCTTCCTCCTCTGGCAGGCGAAGGAGGGAGGGAGGGAGGGTGTGTTGGGAGAGGTCAGGGTCGGCCTCAGGTACTAAGACTGCCGAAAACAATGAACTCGTACTCAAAGGGTTCACTTTTCGCCCGTGTACTTGCTTGGGTTTCATCTTTTCGTCTTGCACTTCCCCCCTCCCCTCCCCTTCCTCTCACTCGGATTGCTTTCTCTCTTATCTCCTATATTCATCCTTCCCTTCCATCTTCCCCTTTCTCCCTTCATTTATCCCACTTTCTTTTTTCAAACTTCTCCTCCTTTTCACCCTCCTTGTGTCTCACTTCCTGAACTTTTCTTTCTTCAGCTGACACCGAATATGCGCACACTATCATTTATCCTGGCTACAGCGAGGCACCTGGTAGCTGCCATGAGGGGTCGTGTTAGGAAAGATAGGGCACACGGCACAGAGGGGGACATCTAAAGGCCGATAAGTTGACAAACAGGAAGGAAACAGAGGGTTAATGAAACTGAAATTGTCAGATTGGGGTTACGTTTGGCGTGCCTCAGGGTTCAATTCTTGGCCCCAGGTTGTTTACTGAATACTTAAATGATTCAGAAATAGGTATAAATAGTTGCATTATTCTGCTGATGATGCTAAAACTGATGGACTCATTAATACAGGAGAGAAAAATAAGTCTTTAGTGGGACCTTGATGTGTTCTTCATATCGTCAGAGGGATGGCAAATGAAACCTAGTGGAGATAAAATGTAAAATACTTGATGTGGGAAGAACCTGTCAGCACAGCCAGTTACAGATTACCTCATACTGAAGTCGGTAGATCAGACTGTGAGAAGCATATAGGAATCGCGGTTAGCAAGGATCCATACCAGTGCATTTAAGTACCACAAAATATAAAGCAAGTAGAGTCCTAAGTTTTATTTTAAAAGTTTAAGTAATGGATCATCTGAAGTAAATCAACTGTACAACTGCGTAGCTTTAGTGAGGCCACATTTGGACTATGCAGTTCAATTCTGGTGTCCTTACTATAGAACAAATATCGAACTTTAGGGAGTGTTCAGAGAAAAAAAAAACGGCAGAAAGGGTTTCACAGCATTTGGAACCTTTTATATGCAGGCAGATTAAGAGTTGCATTAAGGCACAATGGAAAGGCAAAGAGTCAGGGGGGAAATCTGAGTAAAGTGCTTAAAGTGGAGCAGGGGATTTTTGTGTCGTGAACTCCTTACACTTCTATCCTTCTCTCATTTCGTCCCAAATTCTTTCGCTTCTTACTACCATTCTTCTCTCTCTCATTTGATCCCCAGTTCCTTTGCTTTTCTCCCTCTTCTTTACTTCTTCCTACTTCGCCTATTTTATCTCTCAAGTCCTACATCCTCTCTTTCCCTCCCTATTGTTACCTTTTTACCCTCTCTTGCTCTTTCCCGTCCTCTCTTTCTTTCTCCATCCCTACACTCTTTCCTTTCTCATCCTCAACCACTCTTCCTCTTTACCGGCTTTCTTTCATCTCCCCTCCTACCTCCTGTGTCTTGCACTCCCAGCCATCCTACCCCCGTTCTTCTTCCTACTCTCTTTCCCTCCCTCCTCGCCCCCCCCCTCTCTTTCCCTCTCTCCTGCTCTCTTCCTACCCTCTCTCTTCCTCCTTCTGCTCTCTTCCTCCTCCGTCAGACTGGAGGGAGGGCGGTGTGTTGGGAGAGGTCAGGGTCACGCACTATGCTTCTTGCCCCCAGGTACCAAGACTGCCAAAAAACAATGAATTCCGTACCCATAGACTTCACGTTCCAGTCCTCTACTTTCTCCCTGCACACATTTTCGTCTCCTTTCTCTTCTATTCCTTCGTCTCCCTCTCTCTCCTCGCCCCTCCTTTCTAGCATCCTCTTTCCGCTCTCCCCCTTTCTCTTCTGTGTATCACGATATCACTTTCCTTCTTCTTCTTATTTCCGTCTGTCTCTGGTCTGTATACAACTTCTTTACAGCATCCTCTCTCCCCTTTTCCCCTTTCTCTTCTGTCTCGTTCTTTACTCATTTTCTCTTTCTAGTTTTCGCCAGACTTTCTTGCCCTCTCTCCTTTCTACTTTCTTTTCTCCCTTCATTTCTCTTTGTCTTACTCTGCGCTTCCTGGTCTCTCTCTCTCTCTCTCTCTGCCACTCCCAGTACCTGCATTCTTTCTTCACTATTCGACTCTGTCCTTTCTCTGTGTCCAATCTTTCGCTACTTGTTCTACCCTTTTTCTCATTCCATTTTCATCTCTTCTCTCCTCTTTTGTCACCCTCTTTCAATGTTTCTCTTGTCTCTTCTGCACTCCTACATTCCCCCTTCTCTTCCATTATTCTTCTTTCCCTTCGTCTGTCCCTCACTCCAAGCTTCTCCAGTTTCCAGTCTCTTTCTTCTCCCTCTTCTAGTCTCACTTCCTGTAGTCTTCTGTAGCTGGCACTAATCAGATGTAGGTAATCATCTGTTTAGACATCAATAGGGCATATGATAAGGGTTTTGATATTTATAGGAAGGAATGTTTTAAGGCTGTTAAGATGAAGGCTAACAAGAAGGAGGCAGTGTTAGTATAAATGGAACTATATTAGACTGGGGTTAGTTGAACGTGGTGTTCCTCAGGGTTCAGTTCTTAGTTCCATGTTGTTTATTATATGCATCAATAACCTACAGTAGCTCAGTCGTTCTTAGTAAGGGGAGGGGGGAGGAATTTCCGGGGGGGGGGGGCGGTAATTTCCGGGGAGGAGAGGCATAAGGACCGAGAAAAAGTAATGACAGGCCTGTAACAGCGTGAGTATGTCATATTCGAACCCTTGTCTAAACATCATTATTTGCTTTGTACCTGTATAATGACGTTTTTTGTCTTTCTTTGCCTGCCACTTGGACGTTTCTTTGGTTCATCTCTCTGGCCGTCTTGAACGCAAAACACACCACAAACTCTGATACCGAAGAACACCCAACGAATTCTGGTACTGAAGAATTGGCCACACCCATGTTATTTGGAACAGAGTATCAGACAGTTGTGCTGAAGTGAATCAAGTGGCTGCTGTGTCTAACTCCCTATGCCTTTATTCTCTCTCTCTCTCTCTCCCTCGTCGTTTCGCAGTCAGCACGTAAGCCTGGTCTTCAGTTTTTATAGGCTATTTATTTCAATTTTCACGCCGCAAGAACTTAGAGCCACTCGCCAGCTGCGCCCGCACGTGACAACCTCCTGTCTCCCACGCTCACGCATTTCTTCAATCACCTGGGATATACTTAACAATATGAACCAAACACTAATAATTCTAACGTGAAGAAGACACAGCCTGGTCAGTTTTCATTACGAGAAATAAATCTGACTAAGACTGGGTTGGTGGAGACAAATATTCTAACTGTGACTAATGTTTATGGCTGGAATACAGATCATGAATATGTTTTGGTGACCAGGAGGTGATGTTTACGATCATGTGGTGGTGCTCATAACTATGTGATGGGTGGTGTTTAGGAACATTTTTTCTCATAAAGTTTTACGTTTAATATCGCAATAAATGTGGCGAAGGAAGGGTTGCTAGATATTTGATTTTGCTCTCTCTCTCTCTCTCTCTCTCTCTCTCTCTCTCTCTCTCTCTCTCACACACACACACACACACACACACACACACACACACACAGCACATGTAAAAGCATTTAATTTCGTGTTAACTGGAAACTTTTGAATTGAATAAAGAAAGGGGGATGGACATGAAGATACTCGTAAGCACTAACTGCTGCAGACGTCGCTATCCTAAGAGGCTACGAACTGCTGGTCTAGGTTTACGAGTATCTGGTTGTACTAAAATTGGTAGAATCACTGGCAGAATACCTGAGAATTACAACAACTTTCAAAGACATGTTATTCATATGGTCAGAAGACTGGCAATTAAGACCCAATGCAGAAAAATATAACTCACCTCACGTGGTCTAACCTCACAGCCAGTTACGAAATGGAAAAAATATAAATTGACAGATGACACTGTGGGAAGGATCTAGCAGTCATGGTTACCAAGCATCTAATCCCGAGACAAGAATGTTTTTTGTACAGAATCTAGAAAAATGTCCTAGGATCTACACCAAGAAATGTGAGCAACAGACCATTCCAAGGAATTCTACAGTTCTATCTTACTGTAGTGATGCCACAATTAGACTATGTAATGGAATTTTGGTGGCCGAAATGTAGAAAGGTTATTTTTTCCTTGCACAGTGTTCAGAGAAGAATAAAAATGATTTACTACATTAGGACAGATTAACCTTCTCACTGTCGGGATAACTCTAGCATTCTATCCTACCTAATATCAGACGATTTTATTCAGCTGAGTGAGGCACAAGAGCATGAAAGTGTTAATACTGTCACCAATAAGCCTCTTATGGCCGGGACAACTCTAACATTCTATTCTAGCTAACAGCAGACGATTGTTTTCCCTTAAGAGTGAGTCACAGGAGCCTGGAAGTGTTAAGAGGGTTTAATCTACACACACTAGAGACGGAGAGTCAGGGGAAATCTAGCCAGAGTGCTTAAGTGAATAAAGGAATTGTCTCTAACTCCCTATTGCCTTTATTTTCCTATCTCCCTTTTATTTCTCTCCCAGTCTCTCTCTCTCTCTTCCCCTCGTCCTCTGAAGGGCGGGGTCGTGTGTTGGGAGAGGTCAGGGTCGCTCTACGTCTCACCCTCAGGTACCAACACTGCCTAAAACAAAGGAAACACGTACTACCGCCAACAAAGGTTCCCTCATCTCTGCTGCTGCCCTCGCCATGACAATCAACTCTATTAATCCCCAGCGACTCTCACTGATGAAGATTTAATCCCCTTCACTCACATGGCGAATCGTGCACTTTACTTTTGTTATCTCTAGACGAGTCTGTTTTGTACAGAAGAAATTTTTTTAAATTGGAGAGGTTGGATAGGGCCGCCATTAACCCCTTCACTACTAAACTGCTCTCCCAAGATGAACGGAAATTGACTCAATAAAACAACGTCAACGGACAGATCAGTGGCATCTTTGTCGTCTGCTCCGAATTCACCAGACTAATCTTGAAGTCCATGGGTGGCGGGGCAGGAGAGGTGATAAAATTTCATTTGCCGATACTACACAACGAGCTGTATTCTAGATGCTACAGGAGACCGTAACGCCTCTTCCTCGGCGATGTATGCTGCATTTTAAATCTTTTTTACCCGGGTACAGGAGAGAGACTCCTTCTTTTTTACCCGGGTACAGGAGAGAGACTCCTTCATGTGGTGGCATCGATACAGCCCAGTGGTGGAGCTTCCCAATTACACAAACGTCCCTCAACTCCCTTCCACATCCCCGAATGGAAGGACAACCTAACCCTTCAGTCTACTGGGCTCACATTTCAGATGGGGCTGTGCTTGCAACAACTACTTCTATTACTACTATCCTCTTTTTATGTTAATGTGGCAAATCATGTCAGTACTAAAAAGATATAATATAAAGAGATGAAATTAATGTGTAAAGGGCACAATACGTCGCTAAGAAAAAGGGTGCCAGGTAGCTTTCCAAGGCCACCTAAAATAAAGACCATAGATTTCACTTTCTGCTACGAAAAAATACGATCAATTTCATATAACTATACTCTGTCTACTTTAACTTGGTCAACTCTCTATATTAAACGCTGACCTGTAACAAATTAGCGCAAGAAAACTGTGTTAGTAAAGACACCGAGTTGAAGGGTGTATTGCTGTAGTGTTGTCTTAGTCTGTCACTGAGCTATGGAAAATTTGCTGCAAAAGGACAAAATTCTCTGCCAAGTTAAGGTGAACGAACTACTGGATTTATTTTGGGTGGAAGAATAAGACACATGGGAAGACTCTGCGCTTTCTCGTCCTTGTTTGTCCTGCAAAAATAAATCGTAGTTAGAAGAAGAAATTAATTGTTAGTTTCTCTCTCTCTCTTCAAATTATACTGTTCTCATTTCCACCTATCTTCTCCCTTTTCCCCCATCTCTCATCGCTCACCTCTCCTCTCTTCCTTCCTCTGTGTCTCTCATTTCACTTCCCTCCCTGTACATTTATTAGCTTCTCTCCACTCCACCTCTTGTTCTTGTCTCTTTCTCCTTTTTTTTTTATCTGTTATCTTCCTCCTCCTCTTAATTTCTACAACCCTCCTTTCTCTCTTTTCATTCTTTTGCAGTTCACTTCCTTTGCTTCTGTTTTTTTCTCTCTTCCCCTCCTTTCTTCCCTCCCTTTCTGTTTTTTCTATCTCTCTCTCTCTTACTCCATGCGTCTCTTCCTCCGCCCCCCTTTCCCTTCCTCCCTTCTTTCTCTTTTCTCTTCTTCAAAGCTTCTGTTCTTTCCTGTGCTCTCCTTCGTTTCTTAAATGTCTCTTTTCTTTGTCTCTTGCTTTCTTCTCTCTTTTCCCTTTCATTTCCCTCTTCCTTCCCTCCCTTCTTTTGTTTCTCACTCCCAGTTATTCCTTTCTCCTACCCCACTTCTTTCTTCATTCATTATCTTCAATGTTTTTCTTCTCCATTCTCCTCTCTTCCTTCTTTGTCATATGTTTCTATGTCTCTTGCATTCGCTCTTTAACTGCCTCTTTTTTGTGCTTCATTGCTTAAAACTTTCTACTCTCTCTCTCTCTCA